>JAWDGP010003256.1:177500-210000 GCA_033675545.1 Elysia crispata | reverse complement strand
CTACAGCTACTACAGCTACTACTACTACAGCTACTACTACTACAGCTACTACTACTACAGCTACTACTACTACTACTACTACTACTACTACTGCTACTACTACTACTGCTGCTGCTGCTACAACTACTGCCGCTACTACTACTACTACTGCTACTACTACTACTGCTGCTACTATCACTGCTGCTACTACTTATACTACTGCTACTACTACTACTGCTGCAACTACTACTACTACTACTACTGCTGATACTACTATTGCTGCTGCTACTACTACTGCTGCTACTACTTATACTACTGCTGCTGCTACTACTACTGATACTACTACTACTACTGCTGCTACTACTACTGCTGATACTACTACTACTACTAGTACTACTACTGCTGCTACTGCTACTGTTGCTGCTGAGACAGCTGCTGCTGCTGCTACTGCTACTTGTACTACTACTACTACTACTACTACTACTACTACTACTACTACTACTACTACTACTACTACTACTACTACTACTACTACTATTACTACTACTACTACTACTGCTACTGCTACTACTACTACTACTACTACTACTACTACTACTACTACTACTACTACTACTACTACTACTACTACTACTACTACTACTACTACTACTACTACTTTTCTTAAAGGCACCCGTCCAGAGCAACACGTCTTGCACAGAAATGTGGCTTCTGAGAATTTTACCGGCGAAGAGGGATCACCGATCCAACCTTAGCATCCATCAATGCAGGCCATGGTAGTAATCAATGCTGGCGAGATTAATGGCTGGCAGGAGGGGTGTAGCATGCTTGGACTGCTACTAGAGCATATCTTGGGCATCTACTAGAGCTCAGTCAGACAGAGATTGGGGTAGTTTTAGGAAGCCGAGGGCTCAGTTTATGTCTAGTAGAACCTCGAGTGTAAAGATCGGATTCTTGTTACTCTCGAATCGTGAAGTTTTATTTAGCCGATGGAAGAGCAGTTTTATATTCACTTTTGAGAACACAAAAACAGTGAACAGATGAGCGGCAGAATTATACGGGAGATTCAAGTGTTCTGTTCAATCTCTGAAATGAGATGCATTAAAACCTCTTCTTTTATTAAAAAAAATTGAAACTTGTAAAACACTTAGTTTTCGAACACAAACTGACGTGTTACTCTTGATACAGCATTTAAAAGTATAGATTCATCCCATTTCAATAAAATAAAATTATATTTAATTTGTCCTTTTTTGTCTCAAATTATGGCTATACAAATGTCATATACTTATATTTATGTAATTGATATATTCTATCGCGTTTAGTTGATGCCCACCCTTCGTAAGGATGAAAAAATACAAATAAAGGAAAAAAAAACCGAAGACCGAGAAAACTATAGTCTTTTTATATAAAATATACGGTATGTTAGTTGTTTTTTTTTCAGATGCTGATATCCTAAGTATGCATACCAAGGAACCTTTTCAACCACTGATGGACGGTTCCCTTGATCTTAGACGGTCAAAGGGTCAAACTATTGTATGATCAAAACTACCGTCGTGACCCAGGATGACCTGCTATCATCTGCCCTCAATATCAATGGTCAAAGTCTGAATATCACTGACCACTTCATCTCCTCTGACCCCACCATCACCATGACTCTCTCGGTGTCGGTCTCTGGCTCTCTCTCGCTCTTTCTCTCATTCGATCTTTCTCCCTCCCTCTCTCTCTCTCTCTCTCTCTCTCTCTCTCTCTCTCTCACTCTCTCCTACTTCTCTCTCAATCCCCTTTTCTTCCTCTCCATGTCCATGGATTTCTACCACTTCTCCTCGAACACTGCCACAGTGAACTCATAGAGATGTCACAACTGAGCAAGAGACAGGGAAAAAAACCCACTCAGATCATCCTTAAATATCAACATTAAGTCTTCTAAGCGCATAAGCAAAGCTTGTCATGGTCCACGTTTGCCAGACGAAAAAGAAAAAAAACGAACTCTTTTGAGATCAAGCACTTAGAACCACGCAACAGACAAGCCTTCAAAACAAGAGCTTCCAAAGACTTGGTTCCTGAAGAGTATCTCACCATCTGTGTCCTGCCTAGCGAC
Organism: Elysia crispata; assembly: GCA_033675545.1. Classification (NCBI taxonomy): domain Eukaryota; kingdom Metazoa; phylum Mollusca; class Gastropoda; family Plakobranchidae; genus Elysia; species Elysia crispata. The sequence continues at coordinate 207,923 of JAWDGP010003256.1, read as the reverse complement.
AAAAACGGACGCAGTCTCAGAAGTGAAATGTTTTAAAAGAAGTACAGTTAACAAGAAACATTTGAGATAAGAAAACACTTAATCATGACCTGACACTGACAAGGGTCAATCGAAACATCTATGGGTGATCTTTTATGTGGGTGGTCTCAGTGCCTCAACACTCTCAGTGAAAAACGCAGACTGACTGAGCAAGGGAAACACCATATTCAACGGATTCTGATACAAAAGCAATAAAAAAAATGAGTAACATGAGGATGCAAAATAACTCTTAGATAAAATCGAGACAAAGTAATAATAACAACACAACTGCTGCTGCTGATATTACTGCTACTGCTTCTACTACGGCTACTACTACTGCTACAACTACTACTACTACTACTACTACTACTACTACTACTACTACTACTACTACTACTACTACTACTACTACTACTACTACTACTACTACTACTACTACTACTACTACTACTACTACTACTACTACTACTACTACTACTACCACCACCACCACCACAACTACCACTACTACTACTATTACTACGACTACTACTACTACTACTACTACTACTACTACTACTACTACTACTACTACTACTACTACTACTACTACTACTACTACTACTACTACTACTACTACTACTACTACTACTACTACTACTACTACTACTACTACTACTACTACTACTACTACTACTACTACTACTATTACTACTACTACTACTACTCCTACTACTACTACTACTACTACTAATACTACTACTACTACTACTACTACTACTACTACTACTACTACTACTACTACTACTACTACTACTACTACTACTACTACTACTACTACTACTACTACTACTACTACTACTACTACTACTACTACTACTATAATGTACTACTACTGCTACTTACCAATATTTTGGCATCCACTATTGTAATCAACTAATCGTCAGAATTATGCTTACTGTCTCCAGAATTCTTGGCTGAATCGCGTTTAATGTCCAGCTCACAGGCAGGCTCTTATATATACTTCTATTTACTTGGGTATAGAACATTCACTAATTTATAGACTGCAGTGCAGGTTTCGTAGTGCCCTTACATGAAACCCCGTTTTTCAAAGCATCGAAGACGTAAATGTCCTACCAGAGTGCCGCTGTTTATAAGTCTATTTATTTTGGAAGGAGCTCATTCATTTTCTGGTAGATTTCTTTTCAATATCAATGTAGGTGATTTCTCTGAGCTATTTTGTTTGAAGTCAAAACCCTTTGGCCTTAAGTGAAGGTTGGAATTCTTTCAATTATGTTTTTAGCTATATTATTTTTCTTTTCAATATTGTTTTCTGTTTTCGATTTGATAGAGAACATGTATAAGCTATAGAACATTTTTTCTCTGTTTTGTTTAAGTTAAAAAAACATTTAATAAATAAACAAAGAACAGATCTATCTTGCTGCGATAAACAGTGCCTAAGTTTTCAGGTCTGTTAAAAATCTTCTAAATGCGCACAATTCATTCGTGTGGTTAAAATTGTATTGAAATGAGAAGTATAAACTTTGAATCCTTTAGTGTGGCTCATAGATTGGGCTTCTCTGCTGTTAGAAGGGATATAAACGAATATTATAGATGAAATATACAGAAGAGAGTATTATTGAGAGTCAGAAAAGCAGAGGATACATTAGATACATGCGTATAAAAAGATGTATACCTGTATTTGCATGCATACATTCGAACGTGTATTCATACAAACTTATCGACACTATTGCATACATAGGAAATACATTTATACATCCTTACGTACATACATGAATGTACTCATAGCTATATACAACAAATGAAACATTGAAACATTTTGTAGATTATTTTGCTATAAATTGCCATCTAATGCAAAGAAGGAAGTATAAGATAAAAATTCAGTGAAGCAGCTTGTACCAACCATTTACCTCAATTTCTCAACAGTCATAAGTGTATTAATTCATAGCCCTTTTCTTTATATTTTTGTAAACAATAAATTTTATGTTAATAAAAAATCGGTAAGATTGACTGAAAAATTCTCTTCTATAAAAGTCCATCGTCTCAAATTACTGCAAGTCTACTCTAAGAGGCTGGAGCACATATAAACACGACCATTCCAGTGACATACAGAGGTTGGCCATTTAAATTGTGGTAGACCAGACGTCGTTCAAGAACTGAAATGTTCCTCTGAATCCAAAGCAGAGCTAGATAGTTTTCATTAAGGGAAAAAGTCGAATGACAAAAGAAGTTGATTTGATTTGTGTTTTTTTCAAGTCAGATGGTTGATAAAGATTTAGTTTTCCCAGATGCGGAGATATGCATTTTATCCATATTTAAGCGTTTCCTTTGTCTTTTTGCTCTATCTTTCTCGTTCTTCTCTTCTCTCACCCTGTCATTCGATTTCTCCCTCAGTCCCTCATTGATTTCCTGTCTTGATCACGCCTCTGGTCTTTTCTCTCTTGATCTTCTCTCCCCTATATGTCTTTTCACCTCTCTCTCTCTCTCTCTCTCTCTCTCTCTCTCTCTCTCCCTCTCTCTCCCTCTCTCTCTGTCTCTCTCTGTCTCTGTCTGTCAGCCTGACTCTCCCCTCTCTCTATCTCTCTCTTTTTCTCTCTTTCTCTCTCTATCTCTTTCTCTTTCTGTCTCTGTCTGTCTGTCTCTCTCTCCCCTCTCTCTATCTCTCTCTTTTTCTCTCTATCTCTTTCTCTCTTTGTCTCTCTGTCTCTGTCTCTTTCTCTCTCTCTCCTCTGTATATTTCTCCAACCGCCCTCTCTATCAACATGGAAGAAGATCGATCATTCAGACCGTGAAACTCCACTAAAGCTGTTCAGCCCCAAAGAATTTCGACAGAAACGTCTCGTCAATAGGCTGGGTTTAGAAAAACGAAGTAAACAGAAAACTTAGAGAGTATTGAACCCAGGCATGTGGCGTTTGAACTCTGACTGACTATCAGAATGATGAATGATTATATTCTTCATACAGGACAGAAGATTCTAAAACAGCCAGATTACGACTTAGCTGAAAATAAATTCTATCTAAAATGAAAACCATGAAATCTGACACCTTTTGTTTCCACTACATGACGTCCGATATTATTGCCAAACCTACTGATTGAAGAAAAATATTAATTACAATAATTGAAAATAATGACGCATTTAATAATTCCAACACTGTTCTCTGATGATTGTGAATTTCAAATGGCGTTACTAGAGATATCGTTTTACTGCTTGCAAGTCAGTCATTAGTTGTTTTTTTTTTCTTTTTTGATTTACTACTGTCCATCTTTCAACTGTCCATCTTTCAACTAGTTAACTCTGAGTCGGAACTTGAGCGTATGTTCCGACCGTCTTTTTTCCCCTCTCTCTACTTATTTTAATCTTCATTACATGGATGTGATTTCGAGGCTCCATCCAACTGCCAAGAGAGGAAAATCGCGAACCGTGTAAACATCTTCATAGGTCAAACAGATGGGCTGGTATTCAAATCAGCCATTAGTGTTTTTCTTTGTTTTATTCCTCTTCAGTCAGCCGAAAGAAAAGTTATGACAGACCTCGAAAGGCTTGTTTGTTATTCGAACATGTTGTCGGTAACCATCATGAAAAAACAAGGAACGAAAATTGCAGAGCGCAAACTTGTTTGCTTCATTGCCCTCTGCTTTTGTTTTTTAATAATATTTGTTTGACAGGATTTATCGGTGCTACTTCAAGTGTGAAAGAATGCAAAACGAAGCGTAAAAGCAGTTAAAGGAAATTGCAGATAAAAAATATTATCAATAATTTAAATACAAGAATTTCGGTGACTTTTAAAGACAACGAGATAAACTTCGAGATACAATATTTCTTTCAAAGAAAAGTTAACAAAAACATAACAGAAGAGGTTTTAGTTTTTTATCGGAACTGGTTCCACTTAGGAGTAGGAGGAGAAAACGAAATAAAAAAAGGAGAAAAAAATGAAATTTTGGAAAAGAAGAAGAAGAAGAAGAAATGCTGAGAGCTAGAGGGAGAAGAAAGAGGTAGGCAAACAATTTTTCGACGCATTTAATGATTTATAATGGAAATACATGAGTGATAGAATAAAGTGTTTATCCCGGCCCTATTTCTCTCCATCTATATCGTCGTTTACATCCTAGAGCTCCAACCCTACTAAAGGAAAAAGAAATGAAAATAGATGAGGGTGAGTTAGGTCTCTTTTACCTAAAGGGTATCGATTCCATTGGGAGAAAGTGTCAAGAGAATCGGTGGTCTTTATCGCGCGCTCGTCCACTGAAGCCTGTAAGATATATCTTGGTAGCAACCTACAGTCAGGAAATTTGTTTTATTGATGGGTGCACCCGCTGGTACCTTTGTTGATGCATAACGACTACTACAGGGCACAGTCAGGTTCATGGTAGACGTATCTAAATTGGTTTTTCAGGAGGATTGTCATGGCAAAGAAAAGTCTGATAAAATGGGAAAAGCAGTTTCTCCTAATTACTTTTTTAGTTTTATAATGGAATAAGGCCCGTGAACCAAACTACCTGGCTACAATGAGAATTCAATAAATGAAAATATCAAAAAAAAAAAAAAAAAAAAAATATATATATATATGTATATGTATATATATATATATATACATATATAAAAATGTATATATATATATATATATATATATATATATATATATATATATATATATATATATATATATAAATAGATAGACAGATAGATATATTATAAAAGGCATCTTCGATTTCTTTCTCCCCAATCGCGCCCAACACGACCTAATATACAGTGATGAAATTTACTGAATTTTGATCTGCCAAGATAGAGTCTCACACTGTGAATAAAAATGAAAGAAACATTTTGAATTTAGGCTAAACATGCTTTTTGAAGTTCGTTATATTTTTTTAAAGTATTTACATCATCTAAAGTTTTTGACACGTTTGTTACGATGAACCAAATACTATTTAAAAGGTTCTCCAAGTTAACAATGTCTTTATCGGATGACGCTTTTAAAATAAAATATTGTACACAGAAATATAAAAAAAAATGTTATTTAATTTAAATGAAGCCAAAAACTGAAAAAAATTAACGATCAAATGAAGTTAAAGCTTATCGAGCATAAAGATAAAAGCGACATGGAAAACAAACTGTTCCATGCAAGAAAGTGGTAATGATTTTATTGGTCAGTATTTTAAGGATAACTGTCATCATTCCCTTTCCTTCCGGAGCGGAGGTTGCGAATGTAAATATCACTTCTGCTTCTTTTGCACGAGTTTCTTACAAGTTTCTATATTGTTTCATATCTGAGATATCTACAAAACCCACTATTTGTTAACAAGGAACCAAATAAACATTCAATAATTCCAATGTCTCAAGGTTCTATATATTTTCAAGCTACTGTCAGTGACTGTGAAGGAGATTTATGTCTGTTATTGTTGAAAAGCTTAATATAGTTGTATGGCTCTGGGTGAGACCATTTTTTGTAAACTTTCCATTTCTTTCTGGTTGTAGTCTTTCCAATCTGTTCAGTTTTGTGTTGCTTGCTTTTCATCATCGCAGTTCTATGGCTCTGGAGGATATGTCTGTTATTTTTGTGATACTTTCCTCTCTTCATGTGGTCACCTTACTCACCTGTTCATTTGAACGGGCAATCATGCTGGTATAATTCTCTCTCTCTCTCTCTCTCTCTCTCTCTCTCTCTCTCTCTCTCTCTCTCTCTCTCTCTCTCTCTCTCTCTCTCTCTCTCTCTCTCTCTCTCTCTCTCTCTCTCTCTCTCTCTCTCTCTCACTGTATATATATATATATATATATATATATATATATATATATATGAAATTACAGGTGATCCAGAAATAAGAAATATTAAAGCTTTGGTTCAAAATCATAGTATTAGATAGAAGTTTTAGTAGTAGTAGTAGTAGTAGTAGTAGTAGTAGTAGTAGTAGTAGTAGTAGTAGTAGTAGTAGTAGTAGTAGCAGCAGTAGTAGTAGTAGTAGTAGTAGTAGTAGTAGTAGTAGTAGTAGTAGTAGTAGTAGTAGTAGTAGTAGTAGTAGTGGTAGTAGTAGCAGCAGTAGCATTAGCAACAGTAGTAGTAGTAGCAATAGCAGTAGTAGTAATAGTAGTAGTGGTAGTAGTAGTAGTAGTAGTAGTAGTAGTAGTAGTAGTAGTAGTAGTAGTAGTAGTAGTAGTAGTAGTAGTAGTAGTAGTGGTGGTAGTAGTAGTAGTAGTAGTAGTAGTAGTAGTAGTAGTAGTAGTAGTAGTAGTAGTAGTAGTAGTAGTAGTAGTAGTAGTAGTAGTAGTAGTAGTAAGAAGAAGAAGAAGAAGAAGAAGAAGAAGAAGAAGAAGAAGAAGAAGAAGAAGAAGAAGAAGAAGAAGAAGAAGAAGAAGAAGAAGAAGAAGAAGAAGAAGAAGAAGAAGAAGAAGAAGAAGAAGAAGAAGAGAATCACATTTAAAACATTATGAACGTAGTTGCCGAGCCTTTTATTGCCTGGTACATATCACGTTGCTAATATCTGAGGGTAAAATATTTTAAGCTTAAATAGAGCACAGACTAATTTAATATACCGAGCTATTTACCTAAACCTGCCCAGTGTGGCAAAGTTAAGGACGTCAAGTTATTCATATTACATCGCATTGATAGTTTTCTTTATATCGTCCGGAATCATCACAAGCAGTAATTAGTCTTCGCTTCTGCCGCTTTTGCAATGGCTAATTAAATAGCCAATTAATTAATGTTCCTAATGCTAGTTATTCTTATCGACATATCCGTTGGGAATTAATTTGGCAACACCACCTACCATTCATCCATCAAGAGGCAAGATTTAATTAACTTTATGATTTCAACTTGAAAGACATCGCAAACACCATTAAGTAATATCTTCAAGAATCTTGATTTAATTTGTGAATCTACTGCATATTTGAAAAAAAAATCAATGAAGTTTTTTTCCTTCCAACATTCATTCTTCACAAACCTTTTCAAAAGTAGGAGAAAAAGCGGTGCGGATATAACAGTTTCAAAGTAACTCTATCAGTGGGCAACGGGTTGTATTCCAATCCTTAGGTCAATTTGCGATTTATCTTTTTTCATTTTTCTTTTCTCTCTTCGTGATTCCTCTCTAAGCCATTTTGCAATCTCCCTTTTTCTGTCTCGATCCTTTGTGTTTTTTAAATATCTCGCTCCTTTTTTTTTTACTTCTCTCACTCTCTCTCTCTCTCTCTCTCTCTCTCTCTCTCTCTCTCTCTCTCTCTCTCTCTCTCTCTCTCTCTCTCTCTCTTACTCTCTCTCTCTCAAGCTCTTTGTCGCACGTTTCATTCATCTTCTTCTCGTTTTTTTCCACCATTAGAATAAGAATAGCTATAAAATTAGTATATTTTTACATACTCCTTCATAGTAAGTTGCTGTACGGTTTACAATAAATATTGTTCCTGACTTACTTTGTTACAAGATTAACATTACTTGGTGCTGGGATATCTCCATAATATTTTTTTTTGGCTAATGACCTGCGGATCAACTTTAACTCGGTCTTCTCAAAGTTGAAGGATTCAGCTTCCAGGTCTTTGGTAACCAACATTTTACATCAACCAAAGATAGTGGCAAATGCAACAGCCAGAGCTATTCCGTCAGATACCAAACAACATCGTAATAGTATTGCTCTTTTTTTTATAAAGATTTTCACAGAACTGAGCTGATGTAATAATTGAATGCAACCTACTACACTGTATAGAAATAAATGGCAGGGAAAGCCTTTTCTATTATAAATTCAAAATGTGGACACGCATTTTCAGATTTCTAATTACATTAGCAATATCCTCTCTCTGTCCACTCCTGATCATGTCTCTAGTTAATGTAATTTTTTTTTTAATTTTTTTTTCAGCAACGATATTTTGTGGTATTTTTAATATAAAGTTCTTAGTTTTTTCATAACTGAATTAGGCAAGAGAGTTTTATTATTTTTTTTTTAACAGAAATGGCGGGTGTTTTTTCGTTGACATGGCTCGATATTGCTGTGGAACAATTTCAGAAGCTGGCACTACTTAAATTTGTCATAGTATTACAAAGTTTGAAAGTAACCTGCCAGCCAGTCTGGGTTAAAAAGATACAACTGCTTTTGATTTAAGAATACTTGGAAAACATCTCCAATTTATGTACGCAAAATTCTTAACTAATGTTATAGAAGAAAAAAACACAACTCAAACACTTTTTTTAAATACCAGACATGTTTTAATACATTTTGTTATTGCAACACAGGGCGGAACACTGATGAAAAACAATGAAATACAACATCAAACCATATCAAAACAGTGGACATCACACTGAGTTTTCTGCACGTCACCAGAACTTGAGAGAACTCATCTGAAACTTATCAGATTCAAACATTGAATTTCTTCAAGGACAAGATTTGAGCAATATACAGAAATTTATTGTGATGAGCAAACAACATGATCAAAGATTATAGTCGATATTTTTATTATGATATTACTCAAAATTTGAGGGTGCTTAGAAATCTCTATTGGGATCAAACTGCTGCGGTAAGGGTATGTGGAGAACTCAGTGAGTACACAAATATTAAAAGGGGAGTGAGACAAGGTTGTGTGATGTCACCAGACCTGTTCAACTTGTACAGTGAAGTAATTTTAAGAAACTTGGATGGAAGTGTAGGACTCAAAGCGAATGGTGAAAATCTGAACAACCTAAGATATGCAGATGATACTTCTCTACTAGCAGGATCGGAAGAGGATTTACAAAGGCTTCTAAATATTGTTGTAGAAGAGAGTGAAAAGCTGGGATTGTCTCTAAATGTAAAAAAGACTGAATGTATGGTAGTATCTAAGAAGAAAAACAATCCAGAATGCAAGCTTTTTAGCAAGGGAGAACAAATCAGGCAAGTACAGAAATTCAAATTCCTAGGATATACATTGACATCTGACGGTAAATGCAGGACTGAAATTAAGAAGAGAATAGCCATTGCAAAGGCTTCTTTCCAAAAAATGAGCACCATTCTTAAACATAGAAATATATCATTTTCAACCAAATTGAAGGTTTTGAAAACATATGTGTGGTCTATACTTTTATATGGATGCGAAACTTGGACAATAACTGCAGGAACCAAGAAAAATTTAGAGGCAGCGGAAATGTGGTTCTACAGGAGAATGTTAAGAATATCATGGAAAGAAAAGAGGACAAACGAATCGATATTAGAAGAAAAGAACCAAGAGAGATCCCTCATAAAAACAATAAGGAAAAGGCAACTGAAATTTTTAGGCCACATATGTCGCCATAAGGGACTGGAATTTTTATCTCTTACAGGCAAGATAGAAGGTACAAGAAGCAGAGGTAGACAAAGGATTACATTTCTTGATAGCTTGAGCTCTTTTGTGACAGGAAACAATAAAGACAGCATAGCCTTACTGCGGATGACGGAAGATAGGGACAGGTGGAGAATCATGATCGCCGATGTCTGTTCGAGACAGGGCATTTGAGAAGAAGACTCAAAATTCCTTTTCTTGTAAACGTGTGATCGAAATAGCCAAGCAAAACACACAAACATTTAGTCTAACTAAAATTAGTTCTTTTTTAAAAATTGAAAACTTTTTTTTCATTAAGAATGTTCTTACTTTAAGATCCTCTTAAGAAATGATAAACCTAAACCCTTATCAATGTAGGATATCAATAGACTGCTTTCTTTAATAATGCTAATTTCGATATGGGTATGTTTCTTTTTTAAAATCTATTTAGACACTGAGGAAATAAAATTGTACAATAGATGATAAAGAAAAAATTAATTGTTTTCTTCAAACTAAACGTAGTCTAAACTCACTCAACAGCAAGATTGTTTGAAGAGTAGAGTAAAGGTGTTAGAGCTTTCTCGCTCTTAATTGTGAAACAGTAAATGCAGTAAATCAGAAGCGTTCAGATCCAGCCAGTTTTGTGATTGAGCATTTAACAACCAGCAATGATGTAGCGTCACTTATACCAAACAGGATTAGATCGTAACTAATCGTTTAAAAATCAAGACTTAAATGTTATGGATCATAGAAAAAAAATGTTGAATGCTTTCATGCTTCTTATGGGATATAATGCTTCAAGCGCAAACTGTAAATTGTGAGAGCGTACATTTTGTAGATCTTTTTTCACCGTTTTGGAATAGTTCTTTGTGTTGATCAGCAACTGCTGTAGTTTGAGAGACACACCCTTTTTTTTATTTGTTTGTTGTTGTTTTTTTGGTAAAGTGCCTCCACTACGCGGTGTGTATAAAACTTTAAGCCCACATCAGGCAGGGCCAAAAGAAATAGATACCCTAAACTCATCCACCGCCAATGTGAGGCTCAACCTTCCCAGTAAGGTTCCTACGGGTATCAAGGCGAATGCGCTACAGCCATCGGCAAGTTAAGCGCGTTTTGGAAGAAGCAATTAGTAGGATAAACGCATTCAGTGCCTCTGCTTCGTTCAAAGGTTTATGGTACTTCAGATCATAGCCAGATTGGCATATAAAAGTTTATTATAGATGATTTCTACACAATCATAATCTTATTTTGTGAATAATGAATATGTTTGTTGACATTAGGAATAAAACATTACTTTTATCATGAATGATAATATTGCACTCAAAGGTCAAACAATCATGTAATTCAAGATGAAAACAAATGTGATAACAGAAAAACATAGTATTATTATAACTTTGGCAGAAATTGGCTCAACATGATTTACCCATTTCTTAGTTTTCGCGAAAATTATCATTGGAGTTAAAGCAAAACATAGGTGTTTCTGAGATCTTTCAGGAGTCTCGAACCTTCGAGCTTTTTTAGGGTAGCCTATTTCAATTCATGGTATGGAACAGGTGCTATTGGAACTATTTAAAATATAATCTTATTCCAGTCTTTACTAATACCCCCACTCCACATGCCTTCCGATCTTTAGTCTCGTAACCCTGTACCTCAATGTGTAGAATTCTAACTAAATGAGATATAAGCTAATGGCAACAAGCAAAAAGCTTATTACTTCTTTGGTAGAGTACATTTAATAAAAATTTTGGAAAGAAACTTTGATGTGACAGACGCATGAAATTGTGTTGGGCGACAAAATCCTAACTCCAGCTTTTTAGAAGACTTGTGACTAATCTATAAGAAGAAGATGTGTTGAACACGGAACCCGATGCTGCTTTGTCTCAAACAAAGTATTTCCTAACGACTGCATTTCTCGGCCTCTTAGCTATCATCTCTTACTTCTAGGGTGATAGCGACGCAGCAGACATTCAGCCAAACTGTAGGTCTTAGACCAATACATTGTTTCTCCTTTATTCCTCAGGGTTTTAATCAGATCTTAATTTCGACCGCGCCTCCAGTCTCTGTTATTGTTTTATAATCTTTGTTTTTTAACATTTTTAAGGCTTCTTGTAAACGGGGTCGATATAACCCATTCCAATGGGGTCAGAGAAAGAGGGGCACAATAAGAAGGGAGGCAAAAGAAAATTTAGCTTCGTCTTTGATTTTTCTTTACACCACAGGATGCCGACTTTACATTAACGGATTAAAATTGCCCTAGGATGATTTGACAGTTTGTTATGAACTTATCAAACCACATTTTACATTAATATTTTGTTGTGGATACACAGCTGAAACTGTATGAAAGATTTACAAAATAAATTCAACACAGGCTCGCTTCTCAATAATCATTTTTTTTTTATCACAAATATGATTAAGAATGACAATAAAAAGATATAAGCTTTTAAAAAGAAATTATCAATATCAGAAGGTTTCACCGGAGGAAGTTTTAACATACTTAAAGAAATTAATATTATTCACATGAATAAACAACTTGAAGTGCAGAAAGCACAACGCACAGTTACATTTAATTTACACAGCAAAGTTGTCAGCAATGATAAAAGCATCAAATGGTGACAAAAAAGAAATGAAGAGTTAGAGAGAATATGAAATCTGCGCTAGAAACCAACGATGCTCTAGTTTAAAGTTGACTTTGGATACCATATTTTGTATAAATCATTTTTCTCTTGGTAATTTAAGCTTACTTGAGAGGCGAATAAAGATTTTATGTAACATAAGTCTTGATAAAATTCTAACCCCTGTTTTTATTTTATTTTCAAGGAGAATTGAAAATACTGATCTTGTATATTTATGAATCCAGATCTATCTTTTAAAGGAAATGAAATAGACCTCGTATGTAAGATATCTGCATACTTTCAGAAATTTCTATATAATTACGTGGCTAGAAGGCTATATGAGAAAGCATCAAATGCTACATTTTTTAAAATTTAATGTCTAATGCAAAAAAACATAAGCTGCGCTTGCCATATCCTTATGATGCATGTCATGTCCCTAAATCAAAGTTTTTTTTATCTCTTAAATTAGTAAAGTTGTGTCATTCTTAAACTAAGAGGAATTTATTCATCAATCATATTTGGCTAAAAGTTGAGGTAATAAAACAGAAATTCCGACTGTGAATTTAACAGCTATTATATATTACAAAAATATAACACATAATTTTTCAAAATATTTTGTGTTAGTCTTTACCGGGGAAAATTACACCATGTATTATTTCCCTTTGTTGTAAAAACAGACTGACACAAGATTGAGACTAGGCCACCTGATGATGATGATGATGATGATGATGATGATGATGATGATGGTGATGATAATGGTGATAATGATGAAAATGATAATGATGATATTGACGATGATGATAACAACGTTAGAGAGCGTTGCAATCGAGTAATTCTTGGGAACATTCCTTCTCCGGCAAGCAGCTCAGCTTGGCTGGTGAACCGTTTATTTCAGGTTTGGGAAACAGAAATTCGCTAAGTGCCACAGAGTCAGGAGATGTCAAAGGGCTTGCCTGATCACTGGAGCTGTGGGGCATGACGTCACTGCCGGCTGCTGGCGACTGCGCGGTGAACAGTTGCAGATCTCCCAGGTCGCTCTCCTGGGACCTATTGGAGGTGAGTCTCTTGGTGCTGTCTCCGCTCTCGCTCCGCAGGAACGCTGGCAGTCGGCGCACCGGGCGTGTCGTGAAGGTTGTATGATATTGCTGGGCCTGCTGCAAGGACCGAGGCTCTTCTCGAAAAATACTGTTGCTGCTCTGGCTGTTTTTAATGATACCAGCACGGCCGTTGCCACTTCCAACGCCTCTAAACTTGTCTACGACTTTGTTTGTATGGTGGATTTGATGGTTGTTATTTGTGTGACGAATATCACCATTTGACGAGAAGTGAACTCCCTTTTTACCCCCTCCTCGCTCGAGACTGTCCCGGTAAAAGTCGTTCATACTGAGAGCACTTCGTTCCCTCGCCAGCAGACCCCTGCGGAGCTCTATGTACATCTTACTGCCGTTCCTGCAACCAAGGGCGTCGCCATTGTTGATGTCAGCGCCCGGGGATCTTGGGCCACTTCCGCTCCCGCCTGCAGACCGGTAAATTGAGTCTATTGGACCCTTCCTCACAGTACTGAACCGACGGTTGTATTGGGACTCGTAGGTGGACAAGCTAAACTTCCGGTTGGCGAAACGTTTCAGGCAGACACAGAACGGGAACCAGAGTGTACACAGAGACGCTAAATCCATCTGAAGCGAAAAAAATTAAAATCGATATCATAACAGTTACTTTTAGAGAAAGGTTATATCGATGTGACCAAAATTCTTTTGGCACCGTGATATGTTTGCTATAGAAGTTTTGTACTACTCAAACAATATTATGCAAGGGGTTTTACATACTGCTATATCCTCGCATGTGCTCGATAAAATTTTAAAGTGGTAGGCGATCATTAACTAACAGCCGATTCTCTTTTACTCAAAGATTTTCACACAGAAAAGATCTTGACATCCTTTCAAGATATTCTACTGGTTGTTGTCAAATAGTCCTTCTCCTTGCTGCTTAATAATTGCTAATTTTTTCATTTTCAGACTTTAAAGTTGATAAATCAAACATAAAAAACCCGACATTTTCAATGCTTATTATAAAAGAGTATTTCTTAATTGAAGAAGAAACATATTTTGACATACATTGTTATATTTCAAGCTTGTAGATCATGACAATTATGTGGCAGGGTAATAGACCGTTGGAATTTAACCTAAAAGGCCTTCAGTGGCTAAATCATTTTCTAAAAATGGCATAAGGAGATTGCAGTTCGTTAAGAAGTATCGCATTGCCGTCTTTGGTACGAGTTGAGTTTATAAAAGAAGAAACACTAAAAATAAGATTATACTTTATGTTGATATAATGGACATTGTATATAAATTGAAAAAAAAGATAGCACCAGATAGAAATACGATTTATTGACACAAGCAATAGGATTAGAGCAATGCTAGCGATTACCTTCATAATAATGATCAAAAGAATAATATATCAAAAAGGCTTTTATCAATAACTATTATTCTAATCTTTTTTCTTATTATTTCCATCATCATCATGAACAGAATCCTTAGAATATAAATAATAATGAAAACAATGATTACCTTCATAATAATCATCAAAAGAATAATATATCAAAAAAAGGCTTTTATCAATAACTATTATTCTGATCTTTTTTCTTACTATTTCCATCATCATCATGAACAGAATCCTTAGAATATAAATAATAATGAAAACAATAATAATGATAAGAAGAAGAAGAAGAAGAAGAAGAAGAAGAAGAAGAAGAAGAAGAAGAAGAAGAAGAAGAAGAAGAAGAAGAAGAAGAAGAAGAAGAAGAAGAAGAAGAAGAAGAAGAAGAAGAAGAAGAAGAAGAAGAAGAAGAAGAAGAAGAAGAAGAAGAAGGAGGAGGAGGAGGAGGAGGAGGAGGAGGAGGAGGAGGAGGAGGAGGAGGAGGAGAAGAAGAAGAAGAAGAAGAAGAAGAAGAAGAAGAAGAAGAAGAAGAAGAAGAAGAAGAAGAAGAAGAAGAAGTAGTATACGCACCCTAAAACTGTCATTAGTGAAACCATAGATAATGGGGTTGGCGCACGAGTTGGACATGGCCAGGAGGAAAGCGATGTAGAATACGACTGTAGACAGGAGAGAGTTCGCCTGGATGACCTCTGGCTGGAAGTCCAGCACCAGGAAGAAAGTGTGCAGCGGCAGCCAGCACACACCGAACATGATGACCACCAGGACTAGCATCTTGATCACCTGGAGGTCAGGAAAAACGGGTCAAGTAAGAAAGTGATCGGGCGGGTTTGTGATTAAAACTGGATATATCTTGTGTTTCCTAGTTTGTTATTGGACGTACCATCGAAGCTTCTTACTAACGAAGCTGGCTGTTACCAGTAGATCTTAGACTGAAGCTTCACAAATTTTTACCGACTGAGACCTCTTGAATTTGCAATAAGCGTATGACTTTTTTACAATGAATTTGATGGACTTATAATAAGGGAAAAGTGTGACGATATTATCGGCTTAACCAATCGGAGGTTAATAGAGTTTTGATTTATCTGCTCAGATCCGCCGCAAAGTTTGCAGCAAATAAAGAGTTTAATTCGTTATGCCCGACAAGTCGTTATTGTTTATCAATACGAAAGGTTCAGTGCTTAATAAAAAAAAATTAAAACAAATGATTAATTTTTTAGAACCAGTATCTTATCAATGTTTGGGAAAATGTCATCATGACTAATTTTTTTTCATCTTTATTGAACACACTGAAAGAGATTGAGTATCGAAAAAGTAAAAAAAAAAAAAAAAAAAAAAAAAAAAAACAATACTACTTCTTATCGATCGTTTCAATGTGGTCTACAACAAATACATAATCGCTTGATGAATGAATATAAAACAATTCCTAATATTTGGTTCCAATCCAAGGTGTTTGAAAAATAAATGAATTTTTCTTCCATGTCTCTAACGAATGGGATATCCTATGAATGGTGCGGTTAAAACAATTGAAATGAAGTGCTTGGCTTGTGAAGAAATTCTAATGCAACTTCTTTGGGAGTTTTTGAATGTCTATACAGACTTCATCAGTAAGTCTCTTTGGGCTTGAACTTCCAGAAAACCAGCTCATTGTTACGGATTCTGCTGATAGGAAAACCTAGGAGACAATAGGACAAAATGTTTTGAAGTGTTTGTTTGTTGAGTTTCGCAGGTCGTAAATTTGCTTTTAACCAGAGACAAGCAGCCAAATCGTATTTTTACAAACTACCTTAAGTTCTTAAGAAGGAGACATTTAATAGAAATATGACTAAAAGTTTCTTATGAAGGAAACTATTTTAGTGGTTTTTTTTTTTTTGTTTTGTTTAATTTGTTCTAAAAACTATGTTTCCTATGGTAACTATTAAATAATCATTTTTAACCTGCCTTTCCACCCTTTCATCCTTTTTTATTCTTTATTTACTTTTCTGTGTGTGTCTGTTTATTTTCTCGTTCTCTCTGTCTATCTATCTATCTCCCTTTTTCCTCGCTATGTGATACTTTTTGTCTCTTGAACCTTGTTTCTTTTAGGATGTGCTTTTCCTTCTCAATACCTCTCATTCTCTATCTCATTCATTTTCTCAATCTTTTTTTTTTTCTCTTTTTTTTTTTGCTCACTTGTTTTGTTTCTTTTACTCTCTTATTTTGTTTCTTTTACTCTCTTATTTTGTTTCTTTTACTCTCTTATTTTGTTTCTTTTACTCTCTTATTTTGTTTCTTTTACTCTCTTATTTTGTTTCTTTTACTCTCTTATTTTGTTTCTTTTACTCTCTTATTTTGTTTCTTTTCCACTCCCCTAACTTCCCCCCCCCCATTCTCTCCCTCTCTCTCTCTCTCTCTCTCTCTCTCTCTCTCTCTCTCTCTCTCTCTCTCTCTCTCTCTCTCTCTCTCTCTCTCTCTCTCTCTCTCTCTCTCTCTCTCTCTCTCTCTCTCTCTCTCTCTCTCTCTTTCTCTCTCTCTCTCTCTCTTTATTTTCCGTTCACTCTCTCAAATGACAGCTAAACATTTAAGAATATTCATATCGCGTGTATTTAAACAAGTTTGAGATGACGATATTCTGCGTCCTAGCTAAACAAACATCGTCAATATTTTCTCCATCTTGTCTCAGGTTCTCTAGGGCTTTTAAAAAAATGCAATGTTTGTCATTTTTCATAACTGGCTTTTCCTCCCCACTCATCCATCTGTCACTGCGCTGAAGCAACTGATTCAGCCAGATTGCTTCCGTCTGTGGACGATCCATGACAGCGTCTGCACACCATCCGCTCCAGGCCAGGCATCCACCAGATTGATCTAGTCTGTGGGGCTTTCTGTTTGCTGATGTCATTTCAGGAAACTATTCGTTTATTGCGCTTTTTCCAAGTTACCAGACGCTGCTTTTTTACTACTTATTTGCTTTCAATTAATGACAATCGTGACTTTGAGTTAAAAAATTTAGGAGGACAATACTATTTTCACCAAAATCTTAGGAATGACTTAGAAAGATCCGTAGATGAACATGCTTGTATTTGTGTGATAAAAGCGAAACAAAGCTGTAAAGGGAAGAGTAACCCTGCAATGTTCTCTTAACGTAATAATTTCATTTTATTTAGAAGCAGCGTCAATGCTCTTCAAGTATAGCCTTCGCTGACACTTGTCGTGTTTTCTTTTTCAATTTAACCAATTTAGGATACAGGAGAAACATCTCCAATTGAAACTTTATATATGCTCCATCGATTGCTAGTTGATAAATAACAAATTGGGCGTTTCATTCGTATACCTGCAAGAAAAGTACATAATTCATGTAAAAAGTTTAATATCAAAGACCACGTTTTCCGGTCATCTTTGCTGGAGGTGCGCTTATCTAAGTCTACATGGGTCGTTTATTTGCTGAAGTCCTGGCGTTCTAATATTTTTATTTTTAAATTTTTGGAGTAGCTTTCGAGCCTTTATCTACAGTGTCATCATTCGATGACTAATCAAAACAATCAAAAGAGAATGAGATATGACTAAATTAGAACCAACAAAGTAAATTCAAAGTCGAAAATGCAGTAGGATCAAAGTTGAAATTTCTAAATTTGTCATACATCAGTTCTCCATCTCGACCGATTCAGCTCCATTGTAAAACAATTAGATTCATTTTAAGGGACTAACAATTAATTAACGAACTGGACAACTACCATTTTCTTCAGTTTCTTGGTAGAAAGTATATTTGGAAACGAAATAAATATCGTTTTTTTTTTTTTTTAGTAATGTTGTGCTTCAAATTTTGAGATGATATTACATATGTATTATTACAAGAATTTTTTTAAAAAGATATAAACAATTCCATGCAATTATATAATCATATAAAATAAATTGTTGTCCACAGAAACCACACCTAACATTATGATTTTTATTGCTATTAGTGCTAAAAGCAGCAGCAGCAGCAGAAGTAGTAGTAGTAGTAGTAGTAGTAGTAGTAGTAGTAGTAGTAGTAGTAGTAGTAGTAGTAGTAGTAGTAACAACAGTAGTAGTAGTAACAACAGTAGTAGTAGTAACAACAGTAGTAGTAGTAGTGGTAGTAGTAGACTAGTAGTAGAGTAGTAGTAGTAGTAGTAGTAGTAGTAGTAGTAGTAGTAGTAGTAGTAGTAGTAGTAGTAGTAGTAGTAGTAGTAGTAGTAGTAGCAGCAGCAGCAGCAGCAGTAGTAGTAGTAGTAGCGGTAGATGTAGTAGTAGTAGTAACAGTAAAAGCAGCAGAAGCAGGTGTAATGGTAGCAGTAATAGTGGTGTCAATAAAGATTATTGTTACTGCTGTGAAGAACGTAATGTCTCCTCAAGTCTAAAGTTCATCAATGGACTGCTAATTCATGCACTCACCTAATATACGCAATGATATATTTTGCAAGGACTAGCTATGCAATCAATAATAATTTTAATATCGGAGCTTCACCTGGGCTGACGGAGGCTGTAAGGAGTTTGTGAGCACCGTGTTGTTTTAGGGCTGTCTAAACAGGCAACTAATTAGCACAAATGGCGAATGCAACATCAAAGACTCTCGCTCTTGTCATAATTCCGATAGCAAAATTCCAAGGTCCCGATTGTTTCTACTGGTAAGAATCTGCATTGTGTTGACACCAACTTTTTCGCTCTCTCATTTCCCTATAGACGACTCCAAACAGTAATAGCCATGATTGTCTCCAATAGCCGAACTCTGCCCCATGGTCCCTGCCATATTATTATTTGGGCTTCGAATTATGGGCCCTATTTAGAGCCATCGTTGTAATCCGATTTCCTCCATTATGAGCTTCTTGGTGTTCCTCTCCCAAATGAGTTCATTCCTTACTTTATCATGTCGCCTATCCTGCAGACTCAGCGTACACAGCAGTCCCGTCACTATCTGATAGTCATTTCACGCCACAGTTTTGGCTATTGAATTGATTTTAAG
This sequence comes from Elysia crispata, assembly GCA_033675545.1. NCBI lineage: Eukaryota > Metazoa > Mollusca > Gastropoda > Plakobranchidae > Elysia > Elysia crispata. The sequence continues at coordinate 188,655 of JAWDGP010003256.1, read as the reverse complement.
GAATAAAACTTTTTTAAAATTATTACTCTTTACGATATTGCTATTATCTCTGTTTTGACTTTAGCAGTCGGAAACTTGCTAAAATAATAAAAATAACAAGAGAAAGAGGATAATATTCTAAAATGGCCGAAAGTCGTAAATTCTGAAAGTCTTGTAAATGCTTTTTCTTTGTATGATTGGCAAATGAGCAAAATTGAAGAATAGTCACCATAGCTCCTCATTTTCCTTCGCTACTCAGTTCCTGCAATGATCATTTTTCATCAAATTAAGCTGCTTACTCAGTTACAGCACTGTAAGGCCGACGAAGGCTCACCGTGTTTCATCCCAGAGATGCATGATAACTGTGTTCTTTATCCTCTAAGCTCATGTGATCATGCACGATCTTCACAGATTTTCGCTGGTAACAGCAGTCCATCTAATAAACAGATCTTGTCCTAGGAGTCACTTTTCTTAGCTCGACACGCCTGTCATTCTCCTATCGTGAATAATAATCATGGTCGACATTTGCATCTCTTATATCTCTTTGTCACGATTTTGTACTTCTCTGTGTTTTTTTTTTATAATTTTTTTTGTTGTAAATATCTATATTTTTTTAACATTTCTTTGAAACTGCGCTTTGATCTAGTCATTTTAAATGTGTTAATTGTTTTAAACGCTTTTTCATCTCTAACTCTTTCTCTTCACAACAGTCTTATGATTCCTGTTGTGTCTGTTTTCTAAACGCCCTGATGGATTGGGCTTATATAAATACTTGCATCATATCCACAATGGACATTTGGGAAGATTCTACTTAACTGGATTCTGATTACGATTGTTATGCACTCCCTTACTTGCTTCTGCCTTTTGTAGTTATTTAAAAAGAAAGTCACCTGCTGCTGATTTGCATTTTAAAAATATCTTGCATAATGTTAGTATAACTGAAATTCCATTCTTCCAGAAGTACCAAAACTAAAAGGTCAAACCAGTTCTACCACAATGTTAACAAAAAAGGTCACTCAGAACCTTTTGAATCCTTTGCGACCAACAGTTAACAAGATCTAAATTCGTTAAAAAATATTCAGTTACATATGATTTGTTCTCAGCCATGTCCGTAATAAATCACAAGCTTTATGGCAAGTGGTGTTATCAAATTGTGTTCAGTCTCCTTCGAATATATCGAAAAATAAGATAGGCATGAAGGTTCAGAGTAAAACATGACAGCCTTTTTGCTGAAGGTCACGGTCATAGAGGATCAGCAGAACCAATTAAATAAAAAAAAAACTGTGGAGAGGGAAGAATAAATAATGGTGGAGATAGAGCTGGATAGCAAAAACAATAAGGAGACGATGAAAAAAGAAGGAAGAAGAAGAGAAGAGAGAGGGAGAGACAGACAGAGAGGCAGACAGACAGACAGACAGACAGACAACAGATAGACAGTAAGCCATTCAGACAGATAGACAGATGATATCAAAAGCTTTTTATATTTAGGCTTTTTATCTGGCTTGTGTTGAATGCATTCTGATGGTTTGCAATATAGTAACTTGATTCTACAAACTCCTCTCTATCATGTTTTGGTCTAAGCAACTAAAAAATGTTGGAAATTTTTTGCCTTTGAAGACACGAAACAGCTCCAGTTGTGACATGAAATGTTCTTCAACTTAACTTTTTACGCAACTCGCTCACGATACAGGAATAGTCCCACGAAGATCAGGAGTCCAATGGATTTACCATCGAAACAATGTGAAGAGTGATGCGCAGATTATAATTTAAGGACGCAGAAATTTCTCTCTCTCTCTCTCTCTCTCTCTCTCTCTCTCTCTCTCTCTCTCTCTCTCTCTCTCTCTCTCTCTCTCTCTCTCTCTCTCTCTCTCTCTCTCTTTGTTTTTTTTTTTAATTCCTTGCTTCACAGCTAAATTAAATTGTGCATATTGAAAAACGTAATATTTTGTTTTTTAGCGGAACGTTCTGAACAAACAAGTACAAGGCCCCCGAATTTCACTTTAACAAAAATATTATTTTAGTTTAAAATCCTTATCTGTATCGTTGTCTCTGTATTTCTGACTCCTCATTTCTTTCTTTTGTTTTCCCTCATCTTATTCAGTCTACCCATCCTCTCTCTTCGATAATTTTTTTTTGTTATTATATGCGTTTCTCGCTTTGGCCTTTCCTGATTATATCCTCTTCTGACGCCTTCCCTTTCCTCTTAACAACACCCCACCCACCCTTCTCCCTTTCTTTTGCCCATATTTGTCTAATCTTTGCCACTTGACATCTCTGTACCAATGAATCCCCAGTGGACATTGAGTTAAGTGCGCCCTACTATAATCCCATCTACATTCTCTCTCATTTTCTCTGAGTCGACTAAACTAAACGTGAAGGCAGTCCATCTTTCTCATCAAATAATGGTACGTGTGTGCTTTGTGGTTCCTTACATTGATCCTGACTCTCTCAGTCGTTCTCTCTCTCTCTCTCAATCTATCTGTCTATCTCTCCTCTCTCTCTCTCTCACTCTCTCTCTATCTATATATCTATCTATCTCTTCTCTCTCTTTCTTCCTCTCTCTCTCCCTCTCTGTCTCCTCTCTCTTTCTTCATCTCTTTCTCTCTCACGTTCCCTCAATCTCTCTGTGTCTGTATATTTCTCCATCTTGTTTCTTCCTCATCGATCTATTTAAACGTCTCTCTTCTAGCTCGAAGTGTCTCAATTTCTCAGCCTCTTTTTCTCTCTTTCGCTCTCTTTCAATCCGTGTCTCTCGCTCTGTGCCTTTCTGTCTATTTTTCTCTTTATTCTCTGACTTTTTCTTAAACGCCTTTCTGTCTGTTTCCATGTGGCTACCAGTCTGTCACTCCGCTTTTCAAATCCCATTAAATTCATTGTCATCTCTCCTTTTGATTCTTTTTACTTCAAAGTGTCACCTCCTAATTTGTTCCTCCAATCTCTGTAGCGGTCTTTATTTACTGTTTTTTTTTATCCTTTTCTGTTCCATCCTCTCCCTCTCTTTCTATCTATCTATCTATCTATCTATCTATCTATCTATCTATCTCTCTCTCTCTATCTATATATATATATATATATATATATATATATATATATAATTATATATATAGTTCTGTGGGAAAAAATTGCTCGACATTATTAAGGAGCATGGTATAATTTTTTTTTCATTGGCCTGTCTCTCTATCTATCTATCTATCTATCTATCTATCTATCTATCTATCTATCTCTCTCTCTCTCTCTCTCTCTCTATATATATATATATATATATATATATATATATATATATATATATAATTATATATATAGTTCTGTGGGAAAAAATTGCTCGACATTATTAAGGAGCATGGTATAATTTTTTTTTCATTGGCCTGTCTCTCTATCTATCTATCTATCTATCTATCTATCTATCTATCTCTCTCTCTCTCTCTCTCTATATATATATATATATATATATATATATATTATATATATAGTTCTGTGGGAAAAAAATTGCTCGACATTATTAAGGAGCATGGTATAATTTTTTTTTCATTGGCCTGTCTCTCTATCTATCTATCTATCTATCTATCTATCTATCTATCTATCTACCAATCTATCTATCTATCTATCTATATTTCTCTCTCATTTTCTCAAACCTTCTCATTCAATCTCTTTCTTTTCCTTCCAACCTCAAGAGACTCATCCCGTTGTAACTTTGTGCTCCTTTATCAACTCTCTAAAGGACAAGATTTATGAGCTTTAATCTGACTCACAAACTTGTGGTATTTTCTTTATTCTAGTGTATTTCTTTCATCTTAACAACTTAACAACTGGATCCCCGGGAACTGTACACCACTGATCACACTGTTCTGACCGCCGTTTGTCTCCCTTCCTCGCTGTCTGGTGCGCTAAGCAGCCAGTCTGATAAAGCAATCCAGATGGGACAACTCTCCTCTGCTACATTGACTCCTAGACAGATTGCAGTGGGAAACGACCGGAAAACCCACAGATTCTCATTAATAAAGGAGATGTGAACGGCACCCACAACTAACCTTAACCTCGATCAGTAGCAGCATGGAAGCAGATACATTAATTTTGAGGCGATTTAAGCTTGAGCATAAATTGAAAACAACAACATATAAAATTTTGCTTTTTTTATGAATGTTTAGTAAAGTTGGATTTAAGTCCAAGAGCCCTAAACAGTTATACGAAGAGCTTAAAGCGATTTGAAACACTGTGGAAACTGCTTATTTTTTTTTTCAAATTCATTAGTGTTTGGATAAACATTATTGTGCATGAAGTGCACCCAACCATACATTTTTATCGGTTTTTTTTTATACTCACATCCTAATTCTTAACACTGCAGTACTACTTAAATCTATTGGTCTGAATTTTTTTTTAAGTTACAGGAATGAAATAAAAGGTGTAAAGTTTAGTCTTTTTCTTTTGACTATGTTACAAAAATAGAAGTTGAGCGTAAAAATGTTTGATGAAACCATTTTTCTCTTGTTATCAGATAATTTTAGGTCTATTCAGATATAAACTTGGGGTTTATAGACATAAGAAAGACTCTCTTCTTCTTTTAATTTATCCTAACTACTCTATTTTGATATCTTACAAATACATTTTATGCCTCGAAATTGATTCTATTTCATCTACACTTTCACACTGTCTTGTCTTTTGCAGAAAAGGCCAGACACTCAATAATTTTAGGTGGCTATCTCATGAGCAAGATCTTTACCTCCTCATCACCCAATATGAAATCAGGCAGTTATAGCGTTAGGTTGCGAAATCTTGGTTTATAACACTAGAATATTCTGAGGCCGAAGTAGAGAATCGTTTACCCTCCCATTCATGATTTTTAGTCTTCCTCTCAGTAAATTACCTTCCTCTTGGCCCGGAGCTGTTGTAGATCTCTGCCCTCATGGGCATTTCCTGGTGCCGTGCGCTTCCACAGCAGCCGCGATACGATGGAATATGTCACAGATAGAATCACCAGGGGAACAATGTACGTGATGAAGAGGATAAGCATTGTGAATGTTCGTCTGGAGGACTGGGAACTCCAGACCTCATCGCAGCTCACGATGTCGCCCATATCCCTGGCTCTGCCGACCACCAGCTGCACAGAAGAGAGTCCTATGGCGCAGACCCAGATTACACAGATAGTGTACCGCGCACGCCGAGAGGTCATGCGGGCCTTCAGCGGGAACGTCACGACGAGAAAGCGGTCAATGCCGATAGCCATGTTGGTAAACACGGACGCCGCCACAGACAGGTGCTGCATGAACAGAACCAGCGGGCACATAGGCTCGGAGAATATCCAGGTCCGTGTCATGACGTACGTGAACGTGAAAGGCATGCAGAATAGCGCCATGATCAGATCGGCCGCGGCCAGGTTGATGAGAAATGGACGGATGTCGGTACGGCAACGCCGGCCGCGGGTAAACACTACCACTACGAGGATGTTGCCTATGACGGAGAAGAGAATGGTGAGGGTGTAGAAGACGATCAGAGTTATCTCGGCTCCGTCAGACAGGCTGATTTCTTCCCCGGCATGCGTCACGTTCCCGGCACTTCCAGTGGTGTTGGCACTTGAAGCGTTCAAGTTGTCTACGTCGTTGTTGGTGAAGCTGTAAAAAACGACGTACTCGTCAGCAGACGCATTGTCGCTTATTGAAAAAGATGGGAATCCACCGCCGCTGATGTTGTGGTCGTTATTGTCGAGGAACACTTTGTCTAAGTTTGAAACAGCCGTTGAACTCGAGGGCATTATTGGATTTGGCCCGAGACTCTTGTTTCGAGCCCGTTCGAGCAAAGCTCCATCGTGTTCGCGTGAACATGGCTTTCCTAGGTTACATCCAGGATAGCTAGTAGCTAGGCTATCAGTGGACATGCTGTACACCCTGGATACTATCCGCACTGGATACCATCAAGATAGGAAAACGCTTCCAGCTCCTTCAATTGGATTCATACCGAGTCTTTGTACGAACGAGACTTGCTGTACAGTATGACTTTTGGTGGCAGGATCCTTCTCCTTAACTGGAAACATTACTCTCAAAACTGCCGGATGGGAAAGTTGCACCCTTTATTTTTTTGGGGGGGTCTTATGGTTTTGTGGAATTAGTGCCGCTCTCTCAATTCTAGAATCTGCAGAAAGAATAAAATGTTCGAAAATCATTTGCATTAAACGAAGTTGAGTGTAAGGTTGATTATCCATTTAATTTTTGCGATTTATACATTCAATTAAAGAAATCATGTGCTCTGAATGGCGTATCATTCAAAACAACCTGTGATTTGCAGAGAGAAATACCATAGAAATATCCCGTTCCCTCTCTCTCTCTCTCTCTCTCTCTCTCTCTCTCTCTCTCTCTCTCTCTCTCTCTCTCTCTCTCTCTCTCCTTCTTTCTCCCTCTCCGTATGACTCTCTTCCAATCAACTTTCTCCCCCTTCTGTGTCTTTTTCAACCTTACATCGTGTCCCCTCCCCAACATTTAATATTTCCATCTCCCTCTCTTACTGTATTCCTTTCCTTACAATAACTTTCCCTCTTTTTTTTTTAACTCGATCACTTGCTTTGTTCCTGCCTGCCGTTTCCGTTGTTTGCCTATTTTTCAAAGACAGGTATACAAATAAAAACGCTACTGCCAAAAAGAAAATACTCCTACATGTTAATGATAATAGACAAACTTCCAACCTCAGGTATTTCATGCTCAACGCATTTCATTTCTCTTGGGGCCTGTCAAACCGAGGACACGAACTCATTTGTCATTAATAAGACTTCCCTGTAAGTCATTCACCGCTTAGATCAGTAACTGTAAAGCCGCTATGCTGACCGAGCTAATGCCAATATTATTAATATCGATTTCTGACCCATCACAATAAACCCAATCGGCAAAGATTAGACCAAATCGCAACACTCCAAGGTCGTGTTTGGCTCTCTAGGGATGATGTCTTTACCAAAGAGGGGTGCAGCCATGTATTAAGTACCATAGGGTATCTTTGCTGTGGCGGTGTCATTACAATGACGGTGTAATGGGCTTCTTGTGGATATGAAGTTTGACTACAGCCTGGCATAAATGGATCAATGTATCCTATCGGAGGTGAAGTAGCTACTATTTACTACTGATCACGAATGAATGCCGATCCTTCAAAATAGAAAATAAAAAAAAGAATCATAAAAGGTAAAGATTAATGAAAGATGAGGCACAAACATACTGAGTCAAAATGGAGAAACAATTCAAATACGACCTTTCATTCTTAGTTTCATATTATGACAAGTGCTTTTGTGATGACCTATTCCTATTTTAAAGAATCTCGTTTAAGACGTTTAAAATATAAATTTGTTCTAAGCCCTGTGACTTAATTTTTGAGACAAGGCAAGCACAGCATTTCAAAACCAAGGTAATTCGAAAAGACACCCTCTGGTGATAATAGTATCTGTAAAAAAAAAAAAGCATTTGTTTCCCTTCTCGATCTTGGCAGAAAAGAAGAATGAAAATTGTAACGTAGCTCTTGTCTTTAGCCTCTTCCATTTTCTCCCACTTTAAGCACCGGTTAAAGCACCAGTTTTGATGACCAATCAAAATTCTAAGGAGATGTCATCCCAGTGGGAGCTGCTAGGTCGTGCCCGATGTCAAAGTGGGCATGGAAGCAGACAGCACTCGAGGCAACATCAATTTCTACAGTAATTACTTCCCGGTTGTACGCCATATTTTTAATCGATCTCAGGCTTGTCCCTGTCTGCTCTTTGTTTTCAGCGCTGCTGGATGGCTTCTCCTTGAGAGCTCTCGTATGGTCATGGGGGAGAAACTGGTTCAAGTCCCAGCATAAGATGGAATATTGTGAAATGTTGGTAGATAGTTTTTAATCCTGCTATATGTTCATTTAGACGGAAGACAGTTTTACGGCATTGCAATTTTTTTTATTGGGGTAAGAAGCGACATCCGACAATCTGAACACTAGTCTACAAGATGCGTTTAAGTTGATCTGTTATAATGACATAATGCTCACACAGAAATGGCATAAGGTTTTGTTATTTTAAAAAATCTCGCGCCTGCAGAAAGGAAATACATAGATGGTGTCCAAAACTATCCACTTTCTGGGCAGACATAAAAGATGGTCTAATAATTATCCATGTTCTAACTTACAAGAAACGGACCTTGAGGATGGCATACAATAATAATTCTCTGCCACACATGGTCCTCACGAAAGTCATGGATACAAATCCATTTCGTCTTCCATCTGCACGAACTGCCCTTAACTGCTATTAATTAAAAGATTCTTCGAGTGCAGACAATTAATTTGCCAAGAGGTTGGACAATGACGTCAGCCGCTACTATCTTTGCATGTTTAGAAGAGCCTGCCTTGTAACAAGTTGTCTGTGGAGAGCGTCTGGTGGGGGAGACGTCAGTGACGCGCTGCGTCTCAAGAAACCGCTCTGTCCCTGACCAGAAGCGCAAGGCATCTTGGGAGTAGCACTATGCGCAGGACAGCTGCACCTTGCCCAATTAATATTGCGAAGGGTTTAAAATGGCCGTGTAGCCAGGATAAAGTAGTGGTCTGTCTCCCTTTTTTCCTGTCTTAGGTTGCCTTTTAAGGTTTTTTTTGGGCTACATGACTAGTATACCCGCTCCCTTAATATTATCGGTGGTGTTACTACAAAGTCGCAGATTAAGTTGAATTAAGGTTCGGCATAACAAGTTGTTTTACGCTCATAAAATGTTCGTATTTTGAGCCTGGTCACCAATTGAGGATCTTGATGAAACTTGCATTTATGATGAACAATACTCCAAGAACGTCAAAAAAGCAGAAAGCAGGGCTTTATAAACTATTAAGTTATTCTTAGCCATGGTAAATGGGTTGATTAGATACATAAGAAACAAAGAAGTCAGTGGTATCTTTGAACGGTACATATGTCGTTTTGGCTTGCTCTAGAGAATCAAAACGGACTGTTAACTTTTAAAGAAGGTTCAATTGATCGGAGTAAGGTTATATCTAAGACTTTTTTTTTTTCATATTACCCTTTCATATAATATAACTATACTATTTATTCCCTTTTGCTTCTTTCTTGACACATGTTTTTTTCATCTGAACCACTTATAACTTATTTCAACGTCTCAGGCAAATTTGCTTGATATTGAAATCAATCTGCGCCACAGAGTCTGCTTTAAAAAAACATTTTTATCATAGCGAGCGGTTCCTCATCACTGTAAATCGGTATTGATTTAAGAGACTGAATGATTTGCCAAATATTGCCTCTTATAAAACCCATTATAACTATAATTATATTCTCCATTCTCCATGGTTCAAGAAACTTAAAATCATTCGCTGATCAAACATTCCAAGGTTGAGATTTTGTACCGTCTAAAGTTTGAAAAAAAAACAACAACCAGAGACTGCAAAGTTCTCATTTATTCTTTTTCTTAAGTCTCTTCCTGACCGGGGCTTATAAATAGTTCGTTTTCTTTTAATTCTTTGCAACCTCTAAGTCTTCTTATTCTTACTTTTCAAATAGTTTAACGTGCGGAGAGTGTATGTGATTATCTTTAAAGATAATATAAAACTAATATATGGATGTGCTCAACGAACGTTCCAGCAGAATATAGAAGCAATCTCTAGACACTGAAAGAAGATTATTAAGATTGAAAAAAAAATACAGCATAATCTAATTCTGCTTTGAAACATTCTCTTTCACCCTTCTCAATGCATTAGTGCTGAGATGCACCATTGTAACAAGCCATAAAGAGAAAGCAACTGAGGCTCATATAAATCAAATTGCCAAAGATATCGAAAAAAGAGAAATGATGAAAGTGGAGACTTTGGTGAGAGAGATAAAAAGAAAATACAAGAAGTAAGACATTAACATAACTATTTTCTTTCTCCATGGCAATAAACCAACCTTAGTTTAGCCCCTTACGTCAGCCACACTTCAAAGCCACGGTGCAGTCACTAGGAATATTTTGAGCAGAAAGACTAAGAAATACCACCATTGAATCGATAGAGGAGCATCTAACTTGATAATTTTAGCTGTGGTGCAACATGCAAATGTCATTATCAGGTTTTTTTCCCCTTATGTTCTTCATGTTTCTCGGGCTGACTTCGGCCTCTTTCTCCTGTGACATTCCAGGCCAATCAACTTGATCACGACCAGACCCACAGGGCTGACTTCGGCCTCTTTCTCCTGTGACATTCCAGGCCAATCAACTTGATCACGACCAGACCCACAGGGCTGACTTCGGCCTCTTTCTCCTGTGACATTCCAGGCCAATCAACTTGATCACGACCAGACCCGCAGGGCTGACTTCGGCCTCTTTCTCCTGTGACATTCCAGGCCAATCAACTTGATCACGACCAGACCCGCAGGGCTGACTTCGGCCTCTTTCTCCTGTGACATTCCAGGCCAATCAACTTGATCACGACCAGACCCGCAGGGCTGACTTCGGCCTCTTTCTCCTGTGACATTCCAGGCCAATCAACTTGATCACGACCAGACCCACAGGGCTGACTTCGGCCTCTTTCTCCTGTGACATTCCAGGCCAATCAACTTGATCACGACCAGACCCACAGGGCTGACTTCGGCCTCTTTCTCCTGTGACATTCCAGGCCAATCAACTTGATCACGACCAGACCCGCAGGGCTGACTTCGGCCTCTTTCTCCTGTGACATTCCAGGCCAATCAACTTGATCACGACCAGACCCGCAGGGCTGACTTCGGCCTCTTTCTCCTGTGACATTCCAGGCCAATCAACTTGATCACGACCAGACCCGCAGGGCTGACTTCGGCCTCTTTCTCCTGTGACATTCCAGGCCAATCAACTTGATCACGACCAGACCCACAGGGCTGACTTCGGCCTCTTTCTCCTGTGACATTCCAGGCCAATCAACTTGATCACGACCAGACCCACAGGGCTGACTTCGGCCTCTTTCTCCTGTGACATTCCAGGCCAATCAACTTGATCACGACCAGACCCACAGGGCTGACCTTGCGTTGTCCGACAGGCATTGACAGGTTCTTGCAAGAGCAAATTAGAATTTTTAGCTCCATCAACATCACACATTTTTTAACATTCACAGCGCTTTTAACATGATTTTCTTGATATCTTGTCAGCTCGTGTTCGAAAAACTTTGGTAAGCTTTTCCATAAACAAAGCATATTATTACAAAGAAATCTAATAGACTAACAACTAAATCCCTTGTCAAG
>JAWDGP010003256.1:167500-172500 GCA_033675545.1 Elysia crispata | reverse complement strand
AACAGAAAAGGGGGCTCCAAACTCAGCCACCGAGGGCATGGGTTCGAATCAGTGGCAGTTCATTCCTGCGGATACCATAGCTAAATAAAATGCTATAACCCCACTGCCACTCGTGTTTCTTCGATAATACAACAGAACCTGTAATCCACTGAGATTAGCTGCTTCACTGAGCTGTTTATACTGGCTTAAACACTGATATAGGATTGATATAGGCAATGCTCTCTAGGGAAATGTTAACATCTGCACTTCTTGAACTTTATTGGGATGAACGAAATTCTATTTCCTAGAAGTTTGAAGGATTTTCAAGTTGTTTGCAAGTCGAGCTATGCATTTGTCTCTTGGGAACTGATTCCTCGTAAGTTTCAATGTAACAAAATGTTTTTAAAGTAAAGTTATCAAGTTTGAATAGAAATACTACAAATGCTAAAAGTAATGTGCTATGTGACTAGAAGAATAAAAAGGAAAGATAGAGAGAAAGGGTAGAAGGAGATTGGGAAAGGAAAGTTAAATTTGCAGTTTCCTTTTTAAAAGACAATACAACGAAACCTTACTAGTTATAAGACTTATTTCGACTTTTTTTTTTTAAATCTCCACATAGCCCACTCTTAGCGAGCGATCAAATAAGAGAAATAAAATAACAGATCGACAAGTGTATATAAAGATAGAGCGAGACGGAAATCTAAATGAAGAAAATAAGAGATAGACAGATAGACCGATTCATCCAGAATCACAGTTTTTTTTTGTTTTTGTTTTTTTTTTTTGTTTCAGTCATCAAAGAAAGCTGGAGAAGAAAATTTGTTCGAAGTGTGGCAGTTATTCGCAGTTTGTAATTGGAAAATTATTTTTCTTTTATACTTTAATAGGTAATCTCCTTCCTCAGGAAAAATCAAAGCTGGTAACGTTATATTGATTCTAATCCGATCAGCATTACTTGGTTAGAGTCATTCCACTATACTTGAGGAAGCTTGTTTTCGGTCCCTAAAACAAGACATTTTCTGTGATGTAGTGATTTTCTTTAATTGCTTGTCATTATGACGTTTTATGCAATCCGAAAAAATGCGAAAGAAAAATATCGAATTTTAGGGAGAACCGTTTGGTGATTGAAAACATCAGATTGAAGTCTAGTGAGATTTATTGTCTCCTCTAAATTAATGGCTTGATCGTCGCGCCTCAAACAAAGAGAAACGCCTGGGGTGCTCTTTTTCATTGGGATCTTTTTTCAGATCTCGATCCCTCACAAGTCGAGCTGGTTTTATTTTATTCAAAATATTTGAAACAAAATCAGGGTGTACAGAAAATTAGTAATGCTCTAATTTTATCATAGAATTTTTTCTCATTATGTCTTTTTTTTCTTTTTTCTTTTTTTCTTATGTTTCGATAATGTTAATGACATAAGCTTTTATTTCGCAATGCAGCTTTCACCATGCTATCAAATATTAAAGCAAATTGTGTGGTCTGCCAATTTCTTTATACTCATTAAATTTAGGGCTCGCTCTTATCTCTGATGTAGATCCAATAGGCTGCCAAGTGTACTAGAACTTGTAGTTTCAATAAACTGCCAATACATGATTGGTCTACGCTCAAATCCACGCGCTATTGGTCACGATTTTTGAATAAGCCTACGTAGTGTGAACAGTTGGCTTTGTAGCTGAATCAATCCAATTTAAGCTTAAAATGTGCAGTGCTCAGCAGACACGGGCTAACTTGGGCATTTGCCATCAGGGCAGTTCCAAATTGTTTCACGTTATTTAATTCCATTTCAGGGTTTAATTCGGGGTTGCCTTCAATGCAACATTGATAGATGGGTGCGTCGAACCTCAAGCGCTGAAAATCCAATGGCCAGTTTCCGATAACGGAAAGGCAACCGCCTCCAGACTTTGATTATCTAGAGTGATATTAAGATCTATACAATTTCGCTGAAAGTTTCTTGACGCTAAAGTCCATTCCAGCCAGTCTTTCAGGGGAGACAAAAACTGATTTAACACAACGAGATTTCCCTTCGCCTTATTTGAAGAAAAGTTAATGACAAAAAAAAAGAAAGTTTATAATTTCTAAAAGCAGTCTGTAATGTCTGTGCCTTCCGATCATGTACATTTTATTGATTTTCATTACATTTTCAATAATGTTTATAATTGTTTATTATTATAAAAACTTTACTTGAATATTTGACACAAAGGTGGGCATTACACAAACGAAAAGTAATACAAGGATTAATCAATAATCAATTTTTCCAAATCATGCAAAATGATATTCTTATCCAGATCAGTAGCGATTTTTGAAATATTATCTGATTTAGTTAAAAGCAAGGTATGTGTTTCTTTTCTGAAGAACAAATTTCATATGACTTTGTTTTTAAATTATCAATCAGCCATAGAGTTTAAAAGCAAGATTAAAAATTTACACAAAAGGTTAAAACATTTCAGTCTTAGAAATTAAGTCATTTCCACCCACAATATTACACGTTTAGATTTAAAACTCTATATTCAAATACAGTTTTCTGCTTTGAACAAAGCCAGTAACCAAAAGATTCGGAAAAAAAGCGAAAAGTACCATTAATCCCGTTTGACTTATACCTGGTTCATGGACCATGTGACATTAAGAGGAACACTTATCAGACACCAACTGATTAGCATGAAGAGCTGCTGGCAACAGATGTGCACCAGTGGTCAGATCAAAAATTGATGAGCCTCTGGTAATTAACTGTTCCCTAAGAGCTGTCGTTGACTGATCAGAGCATTGCAGAAGAAATCTACAGAAAGACATAAACGGGCATACAGTCAAACTAGCATACAGATTGACAGACAAATAGACAGATATGTAATTACAGAGAAAAAATAACGAGAGAGATGAAAAGAGAAAGACAGACACACAGACACACTATCGGAGACAAAATTAGAGAAAAACCCAGATCGAAAAGCAAAAACACCATACTTGGGGGATAACTTGGTAATTCTAAAGGATCCAAAAAGGACGAGTGTGAATGTGTAAAAAGTATAATACTTGGTCTAAAAGGAAACAGCCACATAACTTTATAACTGCGAGACAAAAAAGACACTTAACACAACTATAAATTTGAGATACATATATAAACGTTTCGCCTTTTATTTTGGCCTCTTAAGTACATAAATGAGAAACAGAGGTCGTGTAACAAAAATTACGATAAACAGACGGGCAGAGAGGCAAGGAGACTGGAATAGGCTGAGAGGAGAGAGAGAGAGAGAGAGAGAGAGAGAGAGAGAGAGAGAGAGAGAGAGAGAGAGAGAGAGAGAGAGAAATAGAAAGTGATAGAAGGATAGATAGACATAAAGCAAGAGTCAAAATTAGGAATACAGAAAGGCAGGAAAACAGAGAGTTGAGAGAGCAAAGGGAGTGGCCAATTAGAAGAGGAGAGAGAGAAAGAGAGGACATAGAGGCAGATGGATAACAAAAAGAACAGTGTCGGATTCACAGAAATAATAGTTAGTGATCACGCTTACATCAATTGCATGCGTTATTTATGCATACGGAGTTATGTTAGAATTGTCCTGGTCGACACAGTTACTGTGTGACGTGTTAAGAAACAGTATTAACCCTTTGGGAAATCTACTCTTCTCGGATCATGTTAACTTAAAAACTAGCCCAATACTCAGAACTTGGTCTTTACCCTTTATTCTATGCTTACAATCTAAAGAGTAAAATTAAAGCTGATTGTAAATGCATAAGTGTTTTAGTTTTTTTTTTTTGGTTTGATTTTTTTTTTATTTTTAATTTTTAAAATTAAATTATGATTGTCATGTCACAAGCAATCTAGGTCGGCTTGATCTTGGCATGGATTGCGATGTTGTAAAAATAACTTTTTCACAACAAAATATAAATGTAAGGCTGGAAGAAGCACGGGAGGACTAGAGAAGTGGGAGGCGGAGGGTATGCAAGTATTCAGCATGTAGAACAATGATTCCTGAGCTGTATTCTTCGAATGCGACCTTTGTTGGAAGAAGAAAATTCTTTTCTTTTTTTTTTCAAAGAAAAATTTAAATCCAATCGTGTTCTACTAGCTAAATAATATTCCGAACATTTATTTCATTTATGTTTTCAGGGATCTTTGAATTTTTTTTTTTAATTCAGAAAAAATCAAATATTTTTTTTTTTTTTTTTTTTTTGTCGCAAATTATGAAAGTGTCACAATTCTTTTTGTCGGGCTTAAATTTCCTGTGACGAGATAAATCAATCTCGTCGCTTACAATGATGATGCTCAGTGATGTGCTACTGTTCCGGCTCGCACCTTCTTCGCTGTTGGTTTTCTTTGTTTTCTCGTTTCTCTTGCTTTTGATATAAAGATGTTGATGACTGGAGTGACAAAGATTCTAATGTCAATGATGTAGAAACGAAGATGGACAAGAGAGGAATTTGATAGAGATGAAGGAGATTGCCATTAAAATAATGATTGTGTAGAGGTTAAGGAGGATGTTGAAATGCTTGCTTCTTTTGGTTTGGCCGCTTGATTATGATGAAAATGATTCATCTACCTAGGGTGGAATGATTAAGATTACGATTATTATTGATAATGAAGAAATATTTGGTGATAGTAACGATTGTCATCATTTTCATGGTATTTTTTTTCTTTATTTTTTATTACATAATTTTGCTACCTCAGCGAATCTGACTTGGCCAGACTAATCCTAAACAGACTCGGTACATCAGTACTAGAATTTTAGTGGTTGCCTGATGGGCTTAAGAGAAGGCTGGAAGGGCTAACAGTTATTCGCCGCCAGCGTCGAGTAGGGTCGTCTGGGCCGATATACAAATCAGGCCCTAATATTAACCTGATTATAGGCTTTTAAGAATGAAAATTGGAGCCATGGTCAGACTGACCGGGGTAAGTAGGTGGAGAGGCACTGTAAGAAATTGGAGGATAGAAGAAAATATGGGTAAAGAAACAAAGTGAAAGGGGCTAAAGAAGGCGTGAGCAAAAGGGAGACAAAGAGAATGTGTATAAAAGGAGAGATACTTAGCGAGTGACA
>JAWDGP010003256.1:152500-162500 GCA_033675545.1 Elysia crispata | reverse complement strand
TTATCGCTTATACGGTTGTTAGGGAGCACTTAAACAGCTGGTCAACCGGACTTCCGATAACTACAATCTTCTAATGATGGTGTGCTGGAAACGTGACGTTTTTTTTTTTTTTTCAATAAAAGTAGAGATATGTATGTAAAAACACTTAGGAAAAATTAAAGCATATTGTCGAACTGATTCTAGCACACCCAAATCGTCTGAAGGTTTTGCCTGAATCTCTTCCTAAATCCAGAGAGCAATACACACAATGGTTACGATTGATCCATTCTGCTAATAGTGCAAAACTATAGCCAGTTTCTCTTGCTTTGATATGTATGACGTTTGGATGTGATTAAGAAAGAGGAGATTGATAGATTCTCCTCCGGAGTCATGTTTATATCGTTTGATGTGGCAGGTATGTATGGAATTGTCCGTAGATTTCACTAATGATTTATTTGACAGAGAATTTCCATGGGAAGGGAATTCTAAACAGTTACAAAACCTTTATTATAATCTTAAAATCTGTATAATTCGTAGTTTAGCTCTCAACGTATTTAGTGATGGTCCTCAAGAAGGACAGTCTGAAAGCAAAACTCTGTTGTAAACTTATAATCAGAAAAATTGTGTTTGCTTCTTGATTGATGAAAACAGTATTATATATTGGAAAATAATATTATATTGGATCGAGGATTTATTGGTCCTCTTTCATAGCGAAAGTATTATAAGATCAGTTTTTCAAATACTTTTCTAGAATATAAGGTGTAAATATGTCTAATTTTGTAAAGGTAGAGATTCATATTGAATAAGTTCTATGTGACCTTTTTCTGTAATGACCATTTGCACTGGGGAGACTCATAACCGCTCGTAAAGCAGAGAGCGAAATTAAAGAGTTTTTACAAAGTCAATAATGTCAGTCTTTGATCTTAATGCGGTGAATTCTTAGCGCATTTATGCTTAATGTCTGCTGGTTCTTTTAGAAGCAAAAAAAAAAAATCTAAAAAAAGAAGAAGAAAACTAAACTATGCGTGTCCGAGAATTTTTTTTCCTAAGGAAACAACTTTTTTTTGTAAATGTTGTGCTTTCACTCTGATACACTGCTCTCTCTCTCTCTCTCTCTCTCTCTCTCTCTCTCTCTCTCTCTCTCTCTCTCTCTCTCTCTCTCTCTCTCTCTCTCTCTCTCTCTCTCTCTCTCTCTCTCTCTCTTTCTGTCTGTCTGTCTCTCTCCATCTCTATCTATCTATCTCTGTCTCCTCTCTCTCATTCTTTTTCTAGCTCCTTCTATTCCTTTTTCTCGCTCTCTCTATTCCTATTCTGTCTTCCTATCTTTCCCGCTCTCCCACTCTCTCCCTCTTTCCAGCCCTCAGTTTCTCCTTTTAAAATCGATCACTTCCTACCGCTCTGTTACCTTTTTCTACCTTGTACGATACAGAAGACGGAAATTATAACACAATGAGACGGTCCATTGAAACAGTACCTCTTTTGTGCTAGAAGTACGAAAACCTTTGATTCTGATTTTCATGGTTTGCATCTTGAATTCATCAGTCAGTAGGAGACTTCACGCTCTGATTCACAGTTGGACTTTGGACTAGACATCGCATTCAAAGATTTGTTGGTGAAAATATTTTCTGATAAGTCTTGTTGCACTTTTCAATGGATTAAAGTACCATTATTTTCTTCCCATGCCTTCTCTATTTTTACCCCACCCTCTCTCTCTCTCTCTCTCTCTCTCTCTCTCTCTCTCTCTCTCTCTCTCTCTCTCTCTCTCTCTCTCTCTCTCTCTCTCTCTCTCTCTTCTAACCCACGATATTATATCTATCTCTCTTACTCTCTTACCGTATTCTTACACTTGCAATTCATCAGCCTCTTGTTTCTATTGATCGATTATCTCTCCGTCACTCTGTGCTTGACATTACACTCTTTGTTCAACACCCACCCTCCATCTTTCTCTACCTGGCCCTCTGACTATATATCGCTCTCTGAAACTGTTTGCTCCTGATTTTTCGATCCGGTTCCACTCTTCGTTTAAACCTCATCTTGCCCTTTATTTCTACGTTTCGACTCTTTATAATTAGCAGTCTCATTTTTCCATATCAGCCTTCTGGTAGGAAATTTTTATTCCGGATATCAAAGTAAAATAAAAATACATAAACAAAGAAGTATAAGTATGCAGTATACAACCCCAAAATTATGACTTTAAAACAAAATTCAGGGAACTATGAACTTAGACGTCTTTCGCAACGATCATATTTCTTTTTTTTTTCTTTTCTTCTTTTTTTATACCCTTGAGTAACAAAAAATTCCAGGCATGAATCTCTCTTATCTGAGAATCAGTGGAAGAAAGTTTTTTCTCTAGAAATTTCATTATATCGATACTGTCCTGTGAAGACGCTCTGAACTTGACCTCATGTTTTTCTTCTCAATATTTCAAGGTTTACAACAACATCAACAATAACAACAACAAAAATAAAGATCGGATGCGTGCATTATATACTGCAAACGTTCTCACAACTTTTTTTCAGAAATATAGTTTTTTACTACATGAACCTGACAAGCTATAAATTATGTCTGAAAAACAAAGTTTAAAATTTTAAGGTGATTCTAAGTCCAATTTTGCTGCCGTATAGGCCTAACGCAATATGCAAGAAGACTTTTATTAGTGCTGCCTTCTTGTGCATCTTTGTGTCTGAAGGTCGTTCCTTTCATTAACCTAAATATGTCCCAGTATACAGTGGCGTGACGTGTACCCATTGAGCATTAATCTCCTCAGTTCTCAGGTCTCCGAAAGTCTTTGTTGTCTGGAGGACATTTCTTTGTGCAGAATCGGCTTGGCCTGTAGAATAATGTGCGTGGGTGTGGCTAGGAGCCTGGAGTTTGTAAAGTTCGCCTGAAAATTTGCATGCCTTTGGTACCACCCAAATCGATGTGATGGTGCGGGGGTGGGGGGTTATATGTCATATCAACGGTAAAGCTATTAATCTTCCGTAACTCTATTCAATGATACGATCAGAGAGAAGAAAAAGAAGAACGAGATCAAAAAGGAGGAAAAAAAATTATATATATATATATATATATATATATATATATATATATATATATATATGTAGAGAGAGTATATATATATATATATAGAGAGAGAGAGAGAGAGAGAGAGAGAGAGAGAGAGAGAGAGAGAGAGAGAGAGAGAGAGAGAGAGAGAGACAGAGAGACAGAGACAGAGACAGAGACAGAGACAGAGACAAAGAGACAGAGAGAGGGAGAAAAAGATAGTTACATCAATAGAGAGATGTGTTATTATATAGATATATAGGTAAATAGTTAGATAGATTGGTTGGTTGGTTAACTGGATGACAGTTCACTTTACTGTCTGACATGATTATCGATAGAATGGGTAAAAAAAAAAAAAGATAGAGGATGGATGTGAAGAGATACGCATACATTTAAAGAGAAGTGGAGAAATAATATTTATCAAATTAAGAACGTTCAAATACTCATGAGCCAAACAAAGCCATAGATTTAACAAATGTAATCCTAGTGACTGAGCAAAAGCCTATCATTTTATTGCCGTTTCTAACTCACAGTCCCACATCTGGGAATTGACATTCCCGTATCTATCTAATCTCCTGTTCTACATGACGTGGTTCAATTAGTGAGAACATTAAAACCCTTGTAGCTTTGGTAAAAATAACGGTAATAAGGTCGGAACACCTGGAGGGAAAGTTATCTTTCGAATAATGTGTATATTTGTCATGTTATACAAATCAAGATACTTCAATTATCTTTTATTATGCGTAGCTGTTGGAAGACCCAAGATGATTGATAACCTTTTATCCCCATTCGACCCCTATTGTCAACCTTATAAAGGGCTTCATACAGTTTAACATGTTGATTTTGTTAGTTATCTCCCCATCCCTATTGTCAACCTTATAAAGGGCTTCATACAGTTTAACAAGTTGATTTTGTTAGTTATCTCCCCATCCCTATTGTCAACCTTATAAAGGGCTTCATACAGTTTAACAAGTTGATTTTGTTAGTTATCTCCCCATCCCTATTGTCAACCTTATAAAGGGCTTCATACAGTTTAACAAGTTGATTTTGTTAGTTATCTCCCCATCCCTATTGTCAACCTTATAAAGGGCTTCATACAGTTTAACAAGTTGATTTTGTTAGTTATCTCCCCATCCCTATTGTCAACCTTATAAAGGGCTTCATACAGTTTAACAAGTTGATTTTGTTAGTTATCTCCCCATCCCTATTGTCAACCTTATAAAGGGCTTCATACAGTTTAACATGTTGATTTTGTTAGTTATCTCCCCATCCCTATTGTCAACCTTATAAAGGGCTTCATACAGTTTAACATGTTGATTTTGTTAGTTATCTCCCCATCCCTATTGTCAACCTTATAAAGGGCTTCATACAGTTTAACATGTTGATTTTGTTAGTTATCTCCCCATCCCTATTGTCAACCTTATAAAGGGCTTCATACAGTTTAACATGTTGATTTTGTTAGTTATCTCCCCATCCCTATTGTCAACCTTATAAAGGGCTTCATACAGTTTAACATGTTGATTTTGTTAGTTATCTCCCCATCCCTATTGTCAACCTTATAAAGGGCTTCATACAGTTTAACATGTTGATTTTGTTAGTTATCTCCCCATCCCTATTGTCAACCTTATAAAGGGCTTCATACAGTTTAACATGTTGATTTTGTTAGTTATCTCCCCATCCCTATTGTCAACCTTATAAAGGGCTTCACACAGTTTAACAAGTTGATTTTGTTAGTTATCTCCCCATCCCTATTGTCAACCTTATAAAGGGCTTCATACAGTTTAACAAGTTGATTTTGTTAGTTATCTCCCCACCCCTATTGTCAACCTTATAAAGGGCTTCACACAGTTTAACAAGTTGATTTTGTTAGTTATCTCCCCATCCCTATTGTCAACCTTATAAAGGGCTTCACACAGTTTAACAAGTTGATTTTGTTAGTTATCTCCCCATCCCTTTCCTTCTTTGTATGGTTTCAAGTGGGATCATCCTGGCCAGCGCAGATTGATTTTGTTAGAAAACTAATTATGTCCATGATTTGTTAGCTGGAGATTTTTCATGGGAATTACAATATCTCCGCACGGCCCCTCTGCTTGTCTGATTCTGAATCTTGATTTTGTTACTTGATTTCTTGTTCTCTTGGAGATGTTCAAATGTCTTCCAAAGCATCAGATGACTGCAGCTTAAATTTCTTTTTACTCTCATTTAAATATGGACGATATGCGCAAGCACAGAAAAGGTTGAAATGATCTGAAAAAAAATACTTGTTTTTAATATTAATGCAATATAACTATTGTTTTAAATTTGACACTGCTTTTGCGCAAATGTGGATAATATTTATGTATTTCTTTACATATCCTAAATAATTCAACTCCGCACCTTGATTTTTGAGGATGAGAGAAATATATACATTAACTGTATGAAAGATCATCGATCTATTGAATTATTTACATTGATTCAGAATAACAATATGACCGCATTGTTAGTTTTAAACAGTGTCTGACATTATGGCCTGGCTTTATAAACTCTTTTCTCTCTCAGTGGTAATGTAAATCATTGGGTTTTACTCTGATTACATATCACACAATCAGCAAAATGCAATGGCTGAAGCACTTTATTTTTTTCACCCAAAGAGGTCTTTTTACTAGCAAAGTGGTCTATTATGAAAAAAAAATCATTATTAAACGCCTTAATATCAAAAGCTTTCTGTTAAATTCCTTTCAATTGTTATCTTTTGATTTTAAAACTGTGATTTCCATTTGATCAAGGCTTTGAAAGAGGCATGGCAAACTAGAATAAAGGAAACCGACTATTTCTGTTTACTCCTAATCTGTTTTTAGATTATGAAAGGCTTACTAGGAAGCCTAGAATTTTCGCATTAAGTGCACTAAAGTTAAGTTCATTGCATTGCAGGAATTCATAGTTGCGCAGTTATTTAATCCTACATAATATTAATAACGAATACTTAAAAATCTCAAAGATTTATAGCCTTTGATTTTACATCATTAGTGAATCATTCTCATTTAGAAGACTTTTCGGCCTTCAACTCAGCAGTATGAAACAAAATGACTCTAATATTATATTGATTCCAAATGTCGTCAACTAGCTCAGACCGAACCGTTCTCTAGAGGGCCGCTTATTGTTGTAGCTTATGTAAAACAACTAATTAAGAGTTTGAATTCAGGGTTGAATAACACGATGAATATTTTTTTTCAAATAATTAGAAAGTTACATAAATATTATAACTTTTTGCTAAGTTTGGAAGGCATAAAGAAACAATTATCTTGTTTTGTCTGCCTATCTGTCTCCCCGATTCTTTTTATTCTCTCTCTCTCTCTCTCTCTCTCTCTCTCTGTGTCTTCTTTTCTTTCAATTCATCTATCTCAGCCTTTCTATTTCTCTATCTACCGATCTATCTTTCAATAGCGCTCTCTCTCTCTCTCTCTCTCTCTCTCTCTCTCTCTCTCTCTCTCTCTGTGTCTTCTTTTCTCTCAATTCATTTATCTCAGCTTTTCTATTTCTCTATCTACCCATCTTTCTTTCAATAGCGCTCTCTCTGTCTCTGTCTCTGTCTCTCTGTCTCTCTCTCTGTCTCTCTCTCTCTATCTGTGTCTTCTTTTCTCTCAATTCATCTATCTCAGCTTTTCTATTTCTCTATCTACCCATCTTTCTTTAAATAGCGCTCTCTCTCTCTGTCTCTCTCTCTCTCTCTCTCTCTCTCTCTCTCTCTCTCTCTCTCTCTCTCTCTCTCTCTCTCTCTCTCTGTCTTCTTTTCTCTCAATTCATCTATCTCAGCTTTTCTATTTCTCTATCTACCGATCTATCTTTCAATAGCGCTCTCTCTCTCCCTCTCTCTCGCTTTGTCTCCCTTTCTCTCAATTCATCTATCTCAGCTTTTCTATTTCTCTATCTACCAATCTATCTTTCAATAGTTCTCTCTCTCTCTCTGTTTCTCTCTCTCTCCCTCTCTCTCGCTCTGTCTCCCTTTCTCTCAATTCATCTATCTCAGCTTTTCTATTTCTCTATCTACCGATCTATCTTTCAATAGTTCTCTCTCTCTCTCTCTCTCTCTCTCTCTCTCTCTCTCTCTCTCTCTCTCTCTCTCTCTCTCTCTCTCTCTCTTTCTCTCTAACTTGTTTCAGAAAAACGTAGGGAAAAAAATGCCACACACAAAAAAGAAAAACCGAAGTAAATCTCGGACTCTGTTGTGTATATGACATTTTTACACCAGAAACATTTGTGAGGAGTGACTATTTGCTGAAGGCAAGAAACGTCAGCTGATAAAATAAACAGTTGTCTTAGTCTGTCTGGGTGGCAGATTCCGAGGGGCGGCTGCTTTTTAGACTTACCTCATCGTGATTTAACAAAATTCTTTGTCTATTCCTTGAAAACAATGGTTTAATACTGTCTTTACAAGAAAGACTTATCTGATGTGATTTACTCTAAACGTTTCCTTGGGTGAGTTAAGCGCAATCCCATGCTCTAACAACTACAAAGATCTCTTGTTTAAGGTTTAAATACTCATGCAGTTAATCTTGTTATCATGAATTGACTGTTATTATCAAATCATATTTTCATTCTCTTTATAGGCAGCTTAATGTACATTTATTTACTACTGATCCTTATCGGACTGCAGTTAAAATCTTATTTAATCGGATTAGAATCATTTAGAGTCAAAGACTTAAGCAATCATGAAAATGCATTTTTACATAATACATAATTTGACATAAGCGTTTGGATTTTTATTATCCCCCATCTTCTCCAGATCTATTATCGTTCTGTCTCTGTCTCTCTATCTCCTCCCTCTCTTTCTCTCTCTGAGACACACTTTATCTCTTAGTTTTTCTCTTTATTTTTGCTCCCCTCTCTTTTTTTCTCCGCGAGTCTATTATGTATGTAGAGATTGTTTGATGAAAGGAGAAGTTTAAAGTGTTGAACAGCATTTTTTGTTTTGTTTTTGCCGTTTAGCTTTTTTCAAATTATGTTTCATTGTCCTTTTATCCTCCAGATCATAAAAAAAGAAATAGCCTAGATAGTGCAACAGTCAGAACTCACTTTGCAATTTGTGTCGTCTAATTATTTCAGCAGGGCACGGGTAATTCCAAATAAAACCAATATAATCCGTGAGCGTTAGACGATTCTTGAAAGCACAATCTAATTGATCTGGTTAGTCAGCGTGTACACAAACTCAGTTAGGGTCTCAAAAAGGATCAGGTTGGAGAAATGAGGAACTAACCTTCTATCTTTATCGAATAAACAACGTATCCGCATGAAATCATCATTTACAATGAGATATTTGCTTCATGTTCATGTTTATTGTTCTCGAGTAGAAGTGAGAAAAAAGTTCATTAAAGTTAATTTGTTGGAAAGGGTTCCGCGCGAGCATCATGTTTTTATGTTCGTCATGCATGAGTGCGCACGTGAAGAGGTTTATAGAGCTGTTAACCCATTTACTCGATATCTGTTTTATTTTTCTTTCACAATTTTCAACTCTTCTTTTTTGCCATGGATACCAATAAATTTTCGCAATTTTTGTTGTAATACACAAAATTAAACGGTCGTGAGCTTAGGGCATTAGATTACATTCTTCATCAGTGGAACATTAATTGATTTTATTTTTTCCTGCAGTCATTCGATATTTGTCTCCATCGCATTTAACTGCAGCGAGCTCCACTTAAAACGGTAAAATTGATAATAAAATTATTGCTTTATGTCAATTATAGTTGCATAAAATATTGCCCATGTTTTAAGTAATACCAATGTATTCTTCATAATTTAATGTAACATATTTTTTTGTCCTAGGTCTTAAAAACTTAAACTGTCTTTGTTCGTAAATGTGGCAAGTCGTTTTCAAAGCTCAATTTGTAAAGATCCTGGGAATTTACTGACCTGGACTTTGTACAGTTTGTCACGAGCCAGTTTCAAATTTCCCTTCTCCAGTTTTTGGGTTCATGCTGTTTGGCTGGATTAGACAATGAATTTCAAGTTACGGAAAACAAAAGCATGGCAACATGCCTGGATCGAGTTTTCATTTTTGTTATATGATTTCTTTTTAATCCTGCACCCTCGTAGACCGCAACTGGTGGATAGAGAAGAAAAAATCTAACTGTTTAGTTTTACAACCCACGATGTAAAAATTAAGTTGAATGTCACTGTGACCTTTTAAGTCACGAGCACCATTATAGACTGTTGTCAAGCTGTAGAATAGAACTGGTCAGATGAGAGATGACTCCATGACCAGGTTTGGTCCAACCAGGAGTCAAAACCAAGGGCTTAAAATAAGAATTAAAAAAAATTAAATAAGCATTAGCAAAGCAGATCGAATAAACTTTACTCAGTTTCTTTGTAAAATAAACAAGACTTTTGTTAAAACATAGCAAGCTTTTTCCGGAAGAATATCATCTCTTATACTAAGAAAAAGCAATAAAATAATTATTGTCTGGTGTAAATCACTGCAAGCTAATGATCTATATTGGGCCATAAGTATTTTCTCTTCTAGTGTATGATCATTCATTCGTAAAATATAGTGGGCTTCACTTTTTGAACCCACATCAAGCAATAACATTCTATTCCTTTTAAATGGGGAAGGTAAAGGAAACAGGTAAAGGTAAAGAAAACGAGGCGTGCTGACTTTATTTCTTGTGTGTTTTCTACTGTAGGCAGGAAGGTTAGCGTCATCTCTATTATGTTCTCTTCCACGAGGAAAAAAACAAACTTTATTTCTTGTGTGTTTTCTACTGTAGGCAGGAAGGTTAGCGTCATCTCTATTATGTTCTCTTCCACGAGGAAAAAAAACAAACTTCAAAACACAAGGAGTCTTGTAGATCTGAGTATCCAAAAACATGAAGAGAGTATAATAAAACATAACGATGGCTCCTTAAAACATTTAGATCAATAAATTAACAATGCGGTTATTTCCAAGGTCGTGATCTTGTGCTAGAAGGACGATATGGAACTGGCCACCCAGGAAACGTTCCAG
>JAWDGP010003256.1:142500-147500 GCA_033675545.1 Elysia crispata | reverse complement strand
CACTTTTATTACCAAAATATTGTATAGTATAAGATCTTAAAATATCATTCCTAATCTGTTTCGATAGAGTCTAGACTAGACTTTTCGAGAGCACATCTGTTATGAAAGATGACCCCAACTTTAATTGGCTTGGGACAGAAGGGTTCCCTTATGAATAAATTATCGAACACCGTGACGTCATAACCATTGATCTTCTACTGACTGGTACGGTTAGGCTTACATCCTAAACTAGACACTGATAATAAATTGTTTCTATTACACCTCACAAGTGCTACACACGTTGTTTTATTCATTTTTCCTTTTCGAAGTTCTTAATGTAGGGAAATATTAATTACAAGTAACATAGCAAAAAGTAGCAGCAGCAGCAGCCGTGGTAGTAGTAGTAGTAGTAGTAGTAGTAGTAGTAGTAGTAGTAGTAGTAGTAGTAGTAGTAGTAGTAGTAGTAGGAGGAGGAGGAGGAGGAGGAGGAGTAGGAGTAGTAGGAGTAGTAGGAGTAGTAGTAGTGGTAGTAGTAGTAGTAGTAGTAGTAGTAGTAGTAGTAGTAGTAGTAGTAGTAGTAGTAGTAGTAGTAGTAGTAGTAGTGTAGTAGTATTAGTAATAGCAGCAGCAGCAGCAATAGTAGTAGTAGTAGTAGTAGTAGTAGTAGTAGTAGTAGAACAAGCAGCAGCAGTAGAAGTAGTAGTAGTAGTAGTAGTAGTAGTAGTAGTAGTAGTAGTAGTAGTAGTAGTAGTAGTAGTAGTAGTAGTGGTAGTAGTTGTTGGTGTTGTTGTTGTAACAGTAGCAGCAGCAGCAGCAGTGTAGTATTTGTAGTGGTAGCGGTATTATTTGCCACGTCATAATCATGAAACCCAAGAAGAGTCTAGTGTCCTTCAATTTGGCTAGCGAATAATTGACTACAAACCAGTACAATGTTTCGTGCAGATCGGTTTAAATAACTTACGTTTTGCACTAAGAATTAATAAAGTGAAAATCAATTTTTCCTGACAGCCCAAAAGCCTCTTCATTGTCATAATGATTAAGACAGATGTCCCGCGACAGAAGCCTTTCACTGCTGAAATATTTATGGTTTCTCTGCGTACCGTGCACTATGAAGCATCAGATCTAGGGCAACCAAGTTCTGATTTAAGTCGAAGATAAAATGCGTCAGAGAAATCGCTAAGTCAAGGTAATGATGTCATATACTAGCGAAGCTCGTTACGGAGCATTGACTTTCAAGTCAGTCCTTTGTCCGTTACAATAGATATAAAAAAATACATCTTCAATAATAACTGAGGAAATCGGGAAATTCTCATTTATTTTACTTATAAATGTGTTGGATTCAGTGATAAATCTTATTTGAACAGAGAATTTGGTCTTTTGCGACGCCGATTGCACATTGAAAACGGATGTTTTATAATAATCATGTATATTTAATGGATGTGGCCTCGGTGGCTTACTGCAGCAGAAGATATAGCGCATCAAGTATAAGGTTTAGGGTTTTCGATGACTAGTTTATACTTTGTTTCACCGAGATCGTTTGACAGAGTCGAGTCGACTGCATCTTCCTGCAAACTTGATTGATCTGCTGATGAGGATGTCAATAAACAAGGCAAGCATTAGTTTTAAAATAAGACTATCATGATTGCGACGAATCCCGACAGTTGATTTAAATGAGATTCGACTGGAAGAAAATGAATGAAAAAAATTTCAAATGAATAATTAAATAAATATGAATAATAATTATATAAAATTTTGCAACGCTTAAAACAACACTCGCAAGTACAATGCAAGACTAGAAACAAAATTATCTTGTAATTCTGAGTAATAAGTAAACTAATTGAATTTACGCTCACGGAAAAAGAACGACAAATTGTTTCTTCGTAATTTCTATTCTAAAACATTAAGTAGCCAAATTGGAAGTTATAGTTCTAGGCGGAAGATCTCAAAGATTTATGCTATAAATAACTTTCAAACTGCAAACTTACTTTTTTATACCAGCAATACGAAGAAAAAAAAGGAGACATTGAAAATCAAAAACTCAATTGATCCAACATGATTTTCGCATGAAATAGCAACGAAAAAGTGAACCTTATGACTAAATCTTGCTTCCGCAGAGCTAATCTTTGAAAGTTGATTTTTAAAGGTTTACCAAGTTTCATTCATTGAGACCGTCTAAAAGTACCAGCTTCCCCAAGCATCGTTTTTACAGTTTGCAATTATTCTGGTTCGTAAGAGACACTTTTGTGGGTTCAAACCCTAAGCTGTTGGTAGAAATATTTCGAGCTTTATCCTTTTCTCACGGGGACTTTTTTGATATGGAGGAAAGACAGGTAAACACATTGTTGTCTTAGCGCTGTATCAAATATTTAAAGACCCAGACAAATGAACGAATTTTTATTATATAGCTGTTCTGTTTAGGAGCATGTGTGACTTATTATGTTACATGAATAGAAAGTAGAAAAAAATATTTAAAAAATCACTTCGTCATAGCAAACCTTAGTTACTGGCTCCTAAGAACATATATACATACATATATATATATATATATATATATATATATATATAGTTTATCAAACAAGAGCTCGATTATATTGAGAGTTTTTTTTTTTAAGCAAGAGCGTTTAAGGAATTTGAAACAATCTTCCAGCAAATAGCAGTACTGTGTGCAAAACTCATAACTTATGTTCCATCAGATCAGATGTAGTAATAGTCTGGTTTCTATAATCTCGAGACTGTTTAGCCCCTAGAGTGACATCAACCATTTTCCTGTAATGCAAGATGACTGAAAACTGAGACATAGGAAATTATTCTCAGTCAAATGAATAATAAATGAAAAAAGAATATCAATTTATCAAACTATGCCCTCAACGGCCAAATACCTCAACGTCAGTGACTTGTGTCTGGGAATAAGTTTTTTTCATTCTGGATTTCTGTGATATGTGATTGTTGTAAACAAAGATAATTTCTTTTAGGTCATTTGCGTGTAAAGTTAGATTATTTAATGGTATTTCGCAAATGCGTTTTTCTGCTTATTAATAATTTCATTCCATAGTTAAGTGACATACCTCTTCTGTATAGTTTATAACTTAAAATTGTTTAAACTTGACGGCTAATTTTATATATATATATATATGTAAATATCAAATAAGCTATATATAATCTGCTACAGCATGCAGATGACAAAATCGTGTCAGTTGGGATTACTGTCGGTACCTTATGCTCTAATCACTTTCTTGCAAATGTTCTAGAGGTATAAAAATGAGCAGACTTAAAAGAATGAAAAAGTAGTAATAGTATTTCTTGTGCAGATCGCACATTTGAAAGAGTCACTCGACCAGATAGGTGCAGCTGCTGACATCCGCCTGTCCATTTCAGCAGAAAATTATACTCATTGGGTTGAGCGCTCATCACCCTACACTAGCGGTGAATCGGAGCGGAATATAGAGATCTTAACTTGAAGCACGTAAAGTTCCTTCTTGATATTTTTTCTTCAAAGAAAGGCTAAAGGATTGGAATATGTTGATTCCTTTTTCCCTGAGATGGAAGCGGAAACCGGATTTTTTCAATATAATGCTTGGAAGGACTTCTTAAGTAGTGAGGTCCACAGCAGACATAACACTTTTCCTGGACAACAGGATCTCTCCTTGGGCGGTGCTAGAGGTATTAACAGATTGGTTGGCTATCTTCACAAGACCAGTCCACCATGAGCTGTGATCTCGAAGTTTATTGTTTTTGTACACAGAGGTTGTTAACAGAAGCAGTATGACGCTGATGTTGCCCATCAGACTTATAAATCAACATTTGTATGGTAAAACCGATGTTGGAGTCACCTTGACAAAACAGTTCGCCTCCATTTTGTCTTCTGAGTGTGATCGTCTGTTGAATGACTCCCCGACAACGAACAGCTAAAGAGAGGGACTGGAGTGTGGGGAATGCTGGTATGAGTGCCTGGCAAGCAGCACTATTGTAAAACCCTGAATGATATGCGTGGGATTTGTTCAGGTGTGAAAAGACCAGTCTGGAGGGAGTTAAGTTATGACTTTCTATATTGCGTTGGAAAACAATGGTGTACCGTCTTTTAGTTTTGACTTTGTTTTGTTGAGTGAAGAGCTGTATAATTATGAATGTTTCACGGTCGTTATGTAGAGGTACACTGGGATTAACCATTCGGAAAGTCATAAAACACCTTTCATCAAATAAGAAGCATATCTGTAAGAGCATATTGATTAATCCTTTATAACATTTATTATTAACCATTTATTATTTCGCAACCGCTTCAGTGCTATATTGTTAGCTATTTGTTTTGATCATTCTGAAATATATAGCCAAAACAATGGTCTTCGGAATATAAACGTCCGTTGCATAAAAAATGAGTCAATAATAATAATAATATTAATAATAATAATAATAATATTAATAATAATAATAATAATAATAATAATAATAATAATAATAATAATAATAATAATAATATTAATAGTAATAATAATAATAATAATAATAATAATAATAATAATAATAATAATAATAATAATAATAATAATAATAATAATAATAATAATAATAATAATAATAATAATAGAAGTTTTAATTTGTAAATCTTAGTTCCGGCTGTTAAAATGCTAAGCCGTAACCTATTCATGAAGGTCTTTCTTTAGGTTAAAAAAAAAAAAAAAAAACTTAAGCAAGTCTTATCGCTCAAAGGGAATCATACACTCAAAAAAGTGTAATGATTATATTACGAAATTGTTGATTCACTGATCAAATTATAGAAATGATTTTACAAACAGCAACTTATTAGCAATAATATTAGAGAGCTGTATCTAATCCTAGTCTTTTTTTCATAGAGTTTTCTTAAACAAAAAGCAAAATGAATTATAGTTAGAGGATATCATTCTAATTTTGATTTTATGCTCTTAACACCAAATTTTTGTGTTTATATTACCTTTCATATTTCAGATTTATATAAACAAGGATTCTTCAAATGCGGGAAATCTATAAAGGCCGCACATGATTTTCCA
>JAWDGP010003256.1:102500-137500 GCA_033675545.1 Elysia crispata | reverse complement strand
GATATATTGTGTATTTTAAATCTTTTTCATAAGCCTTGTTTGATCTGCTCTGATTGGTGTATAAGTCATTTAAAAGCTTCACAGTCATGTAATTGTTTCCATCACAGCTATTGTGTAAAATAATTTAACAGAAAGACTCATAAACAAATGTGTGTCATTCAAGATTTGCACAATAATTTATGTATACATACAACATCTTCGTTCTCCTCTTTTCTGAATTGGTATAGAACAAGTCAGATTGCAATTGGCATCTGAAAAGATATCTGGCATGTCATTAAGCATCGTTAGCAGTGATAGCTCTGACATAGGATTTTCTTTGATAATTTCCTTGAATCCTTGTCACGAAAAGGAAGCTGATGAAATCAAGGGTAACACTTATCACATGGAAACATCTTATGGAAATCTAAATCTCAACGTAGAATTCAACCTTCAAGCAAAAGAAATCATATGAAGTGTTCATTTCTCTCTCTCTCTCTCTCTCTCTCTCTCTCTCTCTCTCTCTCTCTCTCTCTCTCTCTCTCTCTCTCTCTCTCTCTCTCTCTCTCTCTCTCTCTCTCTCTCTCTCTCTCTCTCTCTCTCTCTCTGTCTGTCTGTCTGTCTCTCTCTCTGTCTCTCTCTCTCTCTCTCTCTCTCTCTCTCTCTCTCTCTCTCTCTCTCTCTCTCTCTCTCTCTCTCTTTGTAAGACTCTCACTAAATGCATGTATGCATACCTGTGTATTTATCTATCTTTCTATCTATTTAACTATCTATCTATCCTTTATATATATATATATATATATATATATATATATATATCATTCTGTCTATCTATCTATCTATCTATCTATCTATCTATCTATCTATCTATATTTCTATCTATCTATCTATCTTTTATATCTATCTATCTATCTATATATCTTTCTATCCATCTATCTATCTATCTATCTATCTATCATTCTTTCTATCTATCCTCTATCTATCTATATTTCTATTTATCTATCTATCTTCTATCTATCTATCTATCTATCTATCTATCTATCTTTCTATCTATCTATCTATCTTTCTATCTATCTATCTATATATTTTTCTATCCATATATCTATCGATCTATCTATCTATCTTTCTATCTATCTATCTATCTATCTATTTATCTATCTTTAACTCTTATTACCCCTCTCTTCGTATTTCTCTCTGTTGAACTGAATGGGCCTATTCATACTCAATACATAACCTCATTCCACGGACTCTCCTATATAACTTAAATCAGGACATTGTGACTTCCATACCTGGAGCACACAGCGAGAGATCACAGAAGACTCGGAGCAGATTGACTCAGCTAAGTAAGCAGATCAACGGTACGTTGGAGTATTACTTTGGGGCTGCCTCTCACACTTTAGGTATGTCAGTATAAACCCTAGTTTCTGGTGAGCACAATTATTATTCAGGATCTTTCCAAAGATTTCAGTTGAAGACAACTCTGTGTTTTTTCATTGAATATTTTTTGTTACTTAGTGATGTTGTTATAATACGTTGACTTTAGAGTTAGGGAGGGACAGAGACGGAGAGGAGAGGGGAGAGAGAGAAACTGTTTCTTTTCCTCTTTGAGGCTTTATAATTATTTTAGATGTCCGTCTTTTGCAAAATAGTCTCAAATTTGCCTCTTGTTATTTTGATTTAATAATTGTGCGTATAGAATTCGACTAACCTTTATAATTCGCCATGCTTTCACAGCGACCCCATGTAACCCATGAAAAGTGCAGTTTATTATTTTTTTTTTTAATTTTAGTTTGAATTTTCTTTTAATCGTAAAGCAGGTAAAGATAAGCGAACTTACACCACAAGCCAGACTTGGAGTAATAGTTGCACGAGCTAAATATCCTATTCTAATTAGATTAAGAGCCGCTAAAAAATGCATTATTATAGCAAGATGCGAACAGAAGCGTCCGAAGTCTTCCGCAACTACAAGAAAAAAGAAAAAAAAAGAAAATTGACGGAATTTGGTGACACGAAATGATACAACACTATTCCGATACAATATTATACCGAAAACCCTTTTTGGAGGCAACGTCCAATCAAAACACAGAAAGGGTTGCTCCAAGTCCAGGAAACTGGGGCGAGTAAGAGGACGCCATCATGGACTGGAATGGGAAGAACCTGCGTGAATGCACAGAATGTGCACCAGACCAGGCGAGGTGGAATTTCATTTCTTGTCAATCTCTTAGAGCACGAATGGCGTTAAGGACCCAGAGACACAATGCAGAACTAGTTCAGGGACGTGAAATGGTGCAAACAGCAACCTTAAAGCTTCATAAAGAGCGGGACAATTTTTTTCCTTAGATTCAAGAGGAAACCTCTTTGTACTTTATGAATTCCTGTATAAAAAAAGCATGAAAACAAAATTGGCTATAGAACTGGCTAAATTATTTTAGTATTGTTGAGCTGATAGCTTTTAAAAGCAGGTTTAAGTCTTTTTTTTTCATATCTGTTTCATTTGTTTTTTCACTTGTCACAAAAGCTTAAGATTTCGAGTGGAAGACAATAACCGTATATCAATCCAGTTTCTTTTTCCGCTTTATTTTGTTACATTGAGCTCGACATACAAATATTCTTTCTAAAAAACTGTATAAGACAGATTGATAGTTATACAGGCATTGAATAATTTGAAAAAAGGCTAAAGAATCTATTGTTTCAAAAAGGTTTGCTGAAAATATATTTTTTCCCTTCGCTTTTTTTTTAAACTAAGGTGTCTTCGAATGAAAACTATTATTGCTCATTACCTCCAATAGCTGGACGTAACAATTGTCATTAGAAGCAGTAGATAAATAGAACTGACTTTAGATTCTGTTTGAAGCTGACTCTCCCAGATCTGTTGTCTAAAACTCACTAGGAAAGTGAGAATAAACGCTTCGTGTTACTCAAAAAACGCTGAGCATTGGTAGGCTGCAAGTAATATTGAGTCAATGTCCCTGCTTAAAGGGCATACTGTGTCCAATATCACGACTATTTCTAAGGAACCTGGCGTCGCGAAGATTACAAGCAGTATTAATCAGATTACATACCGCCTAACAAGAGTAACATTTCACTAAGTTGATTTTTTTATTACACTTGGGTGATTTTGCGTTTGAGAATGATACACTATAAGGTGTTTAGAACCACAAAATTAATGATTTATAGGGAAAATGAACTTTCATCTATTTTACCCTATTGTAAGGCATGATTCTTAAAAACAAATGCATAAGAAGTATGAGTCCAACCCACCGTTTAGAGTTAGTTCGCGACATATTGTATGAAATGTAGCACAGCCTGTTGATCTTTATAGTCTCGTATTGCTAGAGTGTAGACTTGTATAAAAATTGGGCAATTACGAAGACTTCATGCGGTTATTTTCTTGTGAAATATAGATAAGCTCTCAATGTAGCAATTTTGCATCACACTATTGAGGCTTACAACATTGTCATCGAGTGATAATTTTATGAGCTATGGTTTACATAACAAGCTTTAATCTCTCTTTCTTTGTCTCGTTAAACCGTTAAGCTTAAATTCCTCCTTGAAATGGTTTATTTGCAGAGCAAAAGGTGTTTCTTTGGAGGTTATTTTTTACCAGTTCGATCATAGACATGAATTGATCACAATTATCCGTGCAGCTAACCCCTAAGTACCTTTACTTTGCCCTTCCTAGAAGTTTCTTTAGAAACACCCCAAAGGGGTCGATAGTCTAATTAGCACTTGTCGCACTGAAACCATAACCCTCGTGGTGATGAAGATCTTTAAGTGAATCGGACAGTTACACAATAACAGAGGAACAGTGCAGGCCCGCCCCCTACTGACGCGCCCCCTACTGACGGGGGCCTTGCGATGACAAGCATGACCAAAACGGCCCCCTGGCGGTGTCAATAATGAAGACAAATGGGTGAAGGCACACGAGATGGATTAGTTAGGCGCATGCGCAGCTCTAGTTTTATTACCTATTACTACTTCCTGCGCCTTTGCCCAATGGCCAATATTCTGGTGGTAGCCGTGATTCGTGTTTATTAGGAATAATATTCATCATGAGAACCGAGCATTGGCACTCATAGCACAGTGAGAGAGAGAGAGAGAGAGAGAGAGAGAGAGAGAGAGAGAGAGAGAGAGAGAGAGAGAGAGAGAGAGAGAGAGAGAGGATGTGGGGTACTAGCGGTTCTCAGAAGCGAAGAGAAGATAAAGTGCGTCACTATGATTATTGACACGCATGTGTCAGAGAGATGCTAATAATGGATTATTCAAATGCGAAATATTATTAAAGTTTTAACTGCAACCCTGCATAGCGTCCATTATTAAGATGAATTTTAAAAACGAAATAGAAAAGCACATTATCTTCTGGATATGTTGGGTTTTTTTTATGAGGAGAAGGTTTATAGCTAAGGCTGCATGAAGAAGGAAAGACAAGGAAAAGACACCTAAACATAAGGGGCATGGAGTAGAAACAGAATGATGATAAATAAAGTATCAGGAGAAAGAACATAGCAATATTCAGGTAACATAACCAACTATAATGATGGAAAAGAATATTATAAGCATTTGCATTATTTCAGCATAATTATATTTGTACTCTTTCTCTGCTTACAAGGGACCAAAATAGAAATTTATATTTCACCATAATGAACATTGAAAGGGTCTAATACAAGACAAGTAAAGGAAGTACATAGAATCTTTTCTATTTCATATTTAGACAATTTGCCGTCGTTATTCCATCAAATCCATTGCTTGATTAATAATTCAGTAATATGAAAAGCACTGAAGGTGGGTGGTGTTAGAACGGCAGAAGTCACGCACAATTTCCTCAAAAATTTGCTCTTCACGACCTACTTAAAGCCCAGAACTTAATGTTACACGGACTTTGGTCGATGATTAAGTCACCACATTCATTTCTACATGCTCTGTAAATGCTGAAGTGCTCAAAGAACTAATATTTCAGGTACTATATATTTACGTTAGCAAGTGTTACCTTTAATTAGTCTAAAGCCTTTTTTACTCTGTACTTTTCAATCTTTTATGTAAAGTACTAAAAATTCAACAATCAAATGCAAAAATGAACATTGAATATAAAGTAACAGGTTAACCAGCCAAACCCGCAGACAATGCTCAAATATCAAAGGATTCTTTTATTGCGTATTCAATAGCGATGAAGAACTGGGGAAAAAATGATTTATTGAGGAAAATCCTCTTCAATGAGACAAGCAACCCTCCTTTGGCTAACTGCCAAATCTGCAGGATTGGTAGAGGCAGATCTGCTGAGCTTCTTTTCAAAGGTTATTCCAAAACCTTTGACAACAATAACACTGTAGTGGTGTGAAAAATTCGTCTGACATTTGATTGATATTTTTTTTCGATTAGACTTAACAACGTAAAAATATTTGTAGTTGTTTTTGACCAACAAAAAAAAAAAACTAAAGCAAAACAAAAGAGAACTTAACAAAAAAAAAACAACCGCAAAGAAATAAACTATATTTTTTTTTTACTTTCTATCTATCGCAACGGTTTTTCTCCAAATTGAATTTCGTATTTTGCGTTTTGAGATCATCACCAGACTACAAAAAAGACATAACTAAGACTTTGTATATTAGCAGAAAAAAATGAGTTTCGTTCATACCTTCAGGGTAATGGTCTGTTTCTTCCAAATTAGTCTGCTGTAAATAGTTTGCAATGCACCAAAAATTAAATAAACGTAAAACTGCTGTTAAGTCATAAAAAATTGATCTTGAATCAAGGCATTTTTTTAAAACAGTTTCAAATTTATTGAGTTAAAACATTATGTTATGCATAGAAGAACTTAATTTTATTTCCGGTAAAAAGAAATAATGAACATTTCACATTTTTAAAACTGTTTTAGAAATTGTAAAAATTTTGTCTACCCAGGTGCATTTCAATTTTAAGTATATTATAGGTTTTAGTCCATGAATAAATAGATTCACAATCTTCACTAAAACGAAAACAGTTTTTGCCTGACCTTAGTCACTATTTTTTCTTACTTTTCTTGTACCACAAAAGTCAGAATAGTAATTAAGTTCTTTGATAAGTTTTACAGTAACAAAATAATCTGCACCAGATCTGAAAACAAAACAATCGGAACAATATTCATATACTCTTTGCTATCTCTTAAATTGTTCAAAATAGTGAGGATTAATCTATGGTAAAGATTATTCCATTGGCATAATCATAAGTTTCATGGTAATTTTGAAGCAAATGCTGTACACTATGGTGAATATTTATAAATTATATATAATTAAAAGCAGAAATAATGAGGATGAAGGTGATGATGATGTTAGTGCTGACGACGATGGTGATGGTGGTGGTGGTGGCGGTGGCGGTGGCAGTTAGATAGGGCGATTAGGATGAAATTGATAATGTTAACACTGACTAAAGACGATGGTGATGACAACGAATACAACGAGAACAATCACAAAGAGGAGGGTGATGACATCACCAGGCCCCTCTCCGGTGTTGAATCAGGAGAAAATATAATGAGAGCATTACCATAAGCTGAAACCCGAGACAGAGATTGAATAATAAACTTTTTTCTCTGCATTTTCTATTTAATATGGAGACTCTGAATTGGAAATATCGAAATCCATTGAGTTTGTGGTTTTGTCGAAAATAATAGTAGGCTGTATGCACATTCCTATCGCTCCATCGCTAATAAAAAAGGATGCTTTGAAATGTCTGGACAGATATTCTATAGAGGATGGCTTGTTTGATTTTTTAAGAGTTCGACTGCTTCAATCTCTTCATGGCCATCTAGAAAGAGTTGATTGTCTGAGTATTCCGACCAAGATCGTTGGGAGATACCAAGGGGCTTGAATTATTAGAATGAAGATTAAAGCGAATATGCAAAAAGCTTCGGTTGTCTGATTGGAATTAAATGTTGGTTTCTTTCACTCCCACTTGTCTGTCTTGGAAAATTCAAGAGCAGCGTCTAGAGATATAATTGATACGTAAATGTAATAAACTGGTATAAGATACAGCATGGGACAGTGAAGCAAAGAGTAATCGAGAGCAAAAAGAAGAAAATATATCTTAAATTAGAAAACAAGGCGCACTATATGGTTTCATGATGAGGATCTTTGAGTGAATGAATGCATAATGCTAATAAGGGTAGTATAATGGAAGACTGGGATGAAATATAAGTCGTCTTCTAATGATATTATTCTCAAGTAAAAGAATTTGGAAAGGTTTTTGTTTTATCAATTATAACGACGGTGATACGAGTTTAGAGCGATAACACTTATAATCAAAACAACAAAAGTTTTTTGTTCTCTCTAGAATGTTTATGTAAGTTTTGGATTGTTTGAAATTAATTCAACGCAGAGAAGCAGCTATATTTGACTTCCCTGCTTTACCCCTCCCCCCTCAAACACCAACCTACCCTCCTTTTAGTTTACAGAAAAGAACTTGATAGGAAGATGGAGTACAAAGTGTTTTCACTTGGGTAAATACACTACACCACAAGATGAGCATGATACATCCGACGTCTTAGCATTTTCAACGTTATCACATGAATAGATCTTTTTACCCCGAGGTTGTAAAGACGTTCTGTCCAAGATAAACTACTCTCTGAAAGATTTATCTACAGGGGTGGGTCTACTTGGACTTGCATCATTGACTTGAGAAAGTTGATGGGCAAAATGGAACAAAACAAACTAGGAAAATTGTTTTTATAATACATCTGAGTTTTTCTTTTTTTTTTTTTCTTCTTTTTTTTTTCATTCAGTGGGTACCCTGCATTTTAATCGCCGAGTTAAAAAGTATGCTGGTTAAGTGTTTACATTTTGTTCTTTACCTCATCTTTTCAGGGATAGCTTTCTTACATATCATATTATTGTGGAGACCTTATATCTAAGAATTAAATTCGGAAGATTTACAGCAGATTTTAACAACAGATATCTTTTTCATTATAAGTTTAACTTGTATAAATTTAGAGTTACCGAAGCCACCTAATTATTCTAGTTTTACCACCATGTGATTAGTCTGTACAGCATGAAAGAGTAATTAGAACAAACTAAAAGTCACCATTACGAAAATATTATTCGTGAATAGATAACAAGGGCACACGGTAAAACGGACCTGCTTTTCTTCGTTTAAGCCGAAACTAAGAAATAAATTGTGAAATAAGTTTCTACTTAAATTACACGTAACATTACCATAGTGAAAAAAAGATTCTTTCAAACGGTTTTTAAAAAGTTAAAGTGGTGCTGAAATTAAGATTAACGCCACAACAACAACAACAACAACAACAAAGCAATACTTTAAGCTTCAAGGGTATTTTTTTTTACGAAAAACGATCTTTGTCGTGCAATTTTTCGGGTAAACCTAGCATTGCACCTAACTAGTGCTTAGATATATATATAGCAAAATGAGCCCATGTTGTTTTTTTTCCTATACAGACCTAATACGGCGAAAAGGTTATTCAACTTATGGGTGTAGAATGATGTCACAGCAATCTAAGTGGGCGTAACGGCTTTTGTTAAAAGCTTTTTGCGCTAAAATAAAGTTACTAGAAAGGTTAGATAACTCAAGAGCGGTTAGACTCCGCATCCTTGTTATCAGCGTGGAAGATAAAACTGAGAGACAAATATGTATTGTATTTATACAGATAGAGAAACTGACAGAAAAACAGAGAAAGAGCAGAGCAGAGAGAGAGAGAGAGAGAGAGAGAGAGAGAGAGAGAGAGAGAGAGGGGGGGGGGCGGGGAGAGAGAGAAATTATGGAAAAAAAAAGGGGGGGAGGGTATGCAGACTCATTTATATTCTGAGGGCAAAACATTGAAACACAATTAACTCTAAAGAAAGAGAATCAGACGTAGCGAGGGGAGGAGGGAGTGTTATTAGATACAGACACATTTATATTCTAAAGGCAGACATCGAACGACAAAGTAAAACAAAATTTACTATAAACAGAGGCCGACATAGTTGCAAACTGACAAAGAGTTAGATGGACACACAAATGCAGAGAGATGTACAGATAAACAGACAGACAAACAAACAAATATGCATTCAGACAAAGACAGAGGCAGACAGATCAACCTAGAGAAGTAGGCAGAGCCCCAGCTGCCTCACGCTAAACCATTTGACCTAAATTTGATGTCTTCAAGGACACGGGCGGCATCAATTATGATTGCAAGCTCTTCTCTCATCAAGCCATGACAAGGGATGCCGCCCAAACCAACACCAACAGTGATATTGACAAAAGTTGTAACAGACAATATTTGCTTAGTGCCCGTGGCTGTGGCGTTACAGCGTCCGTATCTGTATCTGTATGAATGGGCTCGAACCCCACGCTGTCGGCAGGTAAGTACGGGGTCTCATCTTTCCCGTTCCGCCCTGCCCGACCGCGACTTCAGTTTATGCAACAATGTCTTTAGATCACAGTGTTGTAGATGGACTATATCAAACAACAAACAATCCGGCTTGTGTACATTATAAATATTTTGACATATGAGCCAGCCTTTAGTGCACGCAGACTTTTTTTTCTGATGCTTTCATCGAGGAATTTTACATTGTCGATGTCATGCATACACTGAACTTTAGCTTTAATTAATTTCTTTGGACGAAATAGAGATACCTCTGATAGATCTGGTTGCTGGATGATGCTCTCTTTTTTTGATTTGAAGTCCTCACAAACATGAGATATAACTTTGTTATATACAAAGTTCTTGAGAATGAATTTTTGAAACAATATTTCCGTGATAAGAATAAAGGTCTGCGATAAGCATCCTTGGATTGCGAAGAAAAGTCATTACCGTTAAAAATTAATTACAATTCCTTTAAAGATTGCACATTTCCTGTTCTCCCCATATTTCTCTTTTTATCTATCTCTCTTGTCCTATCCTCCCTTTCTTGAAAATACCAATACTTTTTTTTTTTATTGAATTAAGATTGTTTAAAGCACTTGCTCTCCACCCTACTCTCCCCAATTCGCATCGTTTCCCCCCAGTCTAGCAAGCTGTATAACGAAGCACACAAGCTAACGCATCAGATTCTTGCCCTTGGATACATTGTTCTTGACTCAACCATAAAATAATAGAGCTGTTCATAACCTGGAAATACAGGGAGAATGGTTTTGATTTGACAACGTAACGGTGAACTCTAGGCCGTCCACTGCCACCAGTTCACCAAGGTTCACTGCACTACCGTACGGCGGTTTCCTCAATCTGCTATGTGCTTTATCCTCTCTGAACAGCCAAACCAGTATAGTCTGAAGACGACAAATTCGGTGTCAAGACACAGATTATACGCATAGTTTGTTTCGATGAGAAGGTGTGTCTTACGAAAATGCACGTAAGCCATATTTCATAATTGCTTCGGTAAAAAAAAATGCGATTTCTCATAAATATTTATATTATGAATCAATTATTAATTCAGGGAGTAAGGAAGTCTATTTTTTTTACTCAGACTTGGTTCTGATTTGAGTCTCACTCATCTATTTGATTCCCTTCAGTTTCTAACCACTGCTGAACATTTCCTAACACTGCAGTTTTACAATTCTGAGTTGGAGTAGACTGACGTGCAAGAAGTAAAAGTAGTAGCAGGAGTAACAGCAGCAGCAGCAGCAGCAGTAGTAGTAGTAGTAGTAGTAGTAGTAGTAGTAGTAGTAGTAGTAGTAGTAGTAGTAGTAGTAGTAGTAGTAGTAGTAGTAGTAGTAGTAGTAGTAGTAGTAGTAGTAGTAGTAGTAGTAGTAGTAGTAGTAGTAGTAGTAGTAGTTGTCGCACACGCCTTAGCAATAGTATTATAGTGTGATATATAGGAAGTAGAAAATAACATAAGTTCTAATGAACGTCTCTATCAATAATTTAAATCTTCGTGTCATTTTTGTAATAACAACTTTGATTTTCAAGACTGAAAAATATTAACTATAGTTTTTAAAGACTTCAGTAGATGTAAAAATGTAAATTCCTCATTTGTCCCTCTCGTCTAACCTTTTCTCTAGATTGCATCATTCCTCTTATTTTGTTTCCAATTCCTGTATCTCATTGTTAATGTTCTGTGTAATCGATTCTTCCTATTCCCTCCGCACAAGAACACAAAACATAATTATGATCAAAACTGTTCGCACTTTCCCACGCAACATGTGAAAGATCTGGTAGTGAAGCCAAACCAAGCACCAGGTCGCCGCTGACATGACAAGTTCTGGCTCTCACTCAAGCTAGACATGTTGCCTGAGGCGGAAATAATGTCCACCGATCAAAAAAAAAAATTCTCGCTTTTTGACTCTTTGCGTTGACCACAACAAAGGAAAGATATTCACATGACGAGTTATTTTGTGACTTGAAAAATGATGTGTTTTCAGTGCTGAGGAATACGACAAAACTAATGACTGGAATAAATTAATGTAAAACCAAGGTATGAAAGGTAAGGGAGAACTGGGTAAATCTAAATATCTTCAAAACTCGAAGTTACCAGGTTTTTAAAAATTCGACGCAGCCTTTGGATAAATTTAGAGTTTCTTACAAGGAAAATGACGTTGGAATCGTTTGACATTCTAATCAAAGGGCAATTAAAACTTCACAAGCTGATTGATTCACCCATGTTCTGATTACGCAACGAGGAGCATATACAACATGCTTAAAAAAGGATAAGGCTCCAATTTTCTTGAAAAAGAAAGCATGGATCTACACTGTGTTTACAAGTTATCACAACAAGTTCATGGATAACTTGAAAAAAAATCCTTGAAATAGCGTTTTTGTCGATTCAATAATGTTTGTTGTGTTGTTTGTTTGTTTGTTATCACGAGTTGAAACTAGATCCTATCATAGCGAAAAAAATTCATTCTCTAGTACAAAATCCACAGCTGCCACAAAGATGTACTGTGAACTGAGAGAAACTCCTAAGAGGCCTCCAAATAGTTCAGGGATGTAAATGTATGGTGACAGTGGAAGCAATTTAAAAAAAAATTTCTACCACAACCCAACCACCACCACAGCAGTAAAAAAAAATAATAATAAATGAATGCGCATAAACAGTAGTGAGAAAACCAGAAATAGCAGTTACCTAAAATAACCATTATCACAAGGCATACAGAGAAGCTTCAAAAGAAACTGGAACTGTGTTTTATATTATTTTGTAATATCTTTCTAGTTGCTATTCATGGTTTGTTTTCTCCAGCCCTTCCGTCTTTTATAATACACACGAATGCAAAAAAGCGTGAGCCAACATGTTATTGCCTTTATTGAGCAGAACCATTTTTCATTTTTATAACAGATAAATGAAGAGCAGTAAAGGAAAGGTGCCGCTACTGGACGTAATTCCACACCATGGCCTATTATCAACGGCGCGATGTGGCCCAAGATTTTTTTTTTTTCTCATAAAGTCAATAGCTAAGGCTTCCTTGCTTTCTAAAGATTAGGGCAAACATGATTGTTTAATTTCAGTGATTTCACGGAAGTAAAGTGGAAACTGTTGGGAATGTGGCAAACAAATAGAGGAGGTGAAAGAATCAGAGAGAGAAAGACAAGTTGAAAAAAAAAAGTAGAAATTAAGAAAGAATGAGAAAATAAGAGAGAGTAGAAGAAGGTAAAACATATAGATAGAGAGAGAGAGAAGAAGAAGGTAAAACATATAGATAGAGAGAGAGAAGAAGAGGAAGAAGAAGAAGAAGAAGAAGAAGAAGAAGAAGAAGAAGAAGAAGAAGAAGAAGAATAAGAAGAAGAAGAAGAAGAATAAGAAGAAGAAGAATAAGAAGAATAAGAAGAAGAAGAAGAAGAAGAAGAAGAAGAAGAAGAAGAAGAAGAAGAAGAAGAAGAAGAAGAAGAAGAAGAAGAAGAAGAAGAAGAAGAAGAAGAAGAAGAAGAAGAAGAAGAAGAAGAAGAAGAAGAAGAAGAAGAAGAAGAAGAAAACAATTTTGCAAAGTAATATTCAAAACTATAAAGTTTTCAATTATGACGGCTCTACTCAGTATAACAAATAACCAAGCAGGTCTATAACATGAACCTCTGGAGTCCTATATACAAGGCTGACACGCAATGCCTTTTCTAAAACTAAATTGGTGTTTATAAAATCGTTGACATTTGTGAAACTTGAAATTCCGAAACAACAAAACCTAAAGTAAAAAGGGTGTGCCTGTAACCTTTCAGTGAAGTACTTTACAGAAAAAAATTGATATGTAGTATGAATTATATG
This sequence comes from Elysia crispata, assembly GCA_033675545.1. NCBI lineage: Eukaryota > Metazoa > Mollusca > Gastropoda > Plakobranchidae > Elysia > Elysia crispata. Next base: position 124,370 of record JAWDGP010003256.1, on the reverse strand, counting down.
TTTTATTCAGATCAAAGGCCAAATCTCTATTGTAAGAAAACAGTATTTAAAGTGTAATAAACTCAATGAACGTAAACATTTAAAAATACTTTTTTTTATATTTTTTAGGGAAAATCACGCTCCTATTTGCTTTTTCTAAATTTTGAAATACAAGTCTCAAATTAATTATACCCTGCTATCTAATAGTATGTTTCTTGCTGTTATTGTCATTTTTGTTTAAGTTCTTTCGAATATCATTAGCATTATGATTTGTTATCATCATCATCATCATCATCATCATCATTATTATTATTATTAGTAGTAGTAGTAGTAGTAGTAGTAGTAGTAGTAGTAGTAGTAGTAGTAGTAGTAGTAGTAGTAGTAGTCGTAGTATAATTATTATTATTATTATTATTATTATTATTATTATTATTATTATTATTATTATTATTATTATTATTAGTAGAAGATTTCTAGGTTAATGCTATTTACTGTTCTCGTGGTCTTTGATTGAAAGCTCGATAAAACGGAATACTCTGATTATATGTTTGCATAATAATGACTGTGCGGGTTTTTATTTCATGCTAAGCTACAACAGTGCCGCTTATAAGTGAAGCAGGTGTAGTAGTAGTAGCAGCAGAAGAAGAAGAAGAAGTAGTAGTAGTAGTAGTAGTAGTAGTAGTAGTAGTAGTAGTAGTAGTAGTAGTAGTAGTAGTAGTAGTAGTAGTAGTAGTAGTAGTAATAGAAGTAGTAGTAGTAGTGGTGGTGGTGGTGGTGGTAGTAGTGGTGATAGTAGTTGTGGTAGTAGTAGTAGTAGTAGTAGTAGTAGTAGTAGTAGTAGTAGTAGTAGTAGTAGTAGTAGTAGTAGTAGTTGTTGTTGTTGTTGTTGTTGTTGTAGTAGTAGTAGTAGTAGTGGTAGTAGTTGTAGAGTCTTAACATCGCCTCAATTTTATATTGAGATATGGTGATATATCCTGCCTTTTTCTATCACTTAGAAAAATATGTTTTCAAATATTTATACATCTCTCTTTATTATTGCACCAATGTCTTTTAAATTGAAGCACTATCGCAAAGATTTTTAAGACTCTTTTAAAAGAAGAAAGTTTTGTATTGTCGCCTAATTCCTTCTTAGAGACTTATAATGGAAGCAGGTTTCAAGTTTAGTTTTCCTGATTCGTTGTCAGACCCACATTTAATATAATTCGGAAGACTCTCATGGAGGACTCGTCAAAATAGGGTTGGCCCAAATTATTCTTCCATTTGTGGCTCTGTGGCATTTTCAGCAAATTGTTAAATAAGAATCAAGCAGGCCTTTAGAATCAGTGCTGGTAGATGGATTCAGTGTCTTTTGCTCATATAAAAGTAAAAAAGCTATATTTTAGTAAACTTTGCTGATAGCTTACGTGATTTTTAATACTTTTTTTTTAATTAGTGACATGAACAAAAAAAAAATGAATTAAATTGTGCTTGTATCTCTTAAGGAAAAGAAAGCGAATCAATGCCGTCGTGCTAGTAGACATGTAACTGATGCCTCTTACTCTTTTTCTCTACAATTTCTTGAAAAATTTTTAATCTTGAAAGTGAACGATCAAAAGAAGATAGCGAGAGAGAGAGAGAGAGAGAGAGAGAGAGAGAGAGAGAGAGAGAGAGAGAGAGAGAGAGAGAGAGAGAGAGAGAGAGAGAGAGAGAGAGAGAGAGAGAGAGAGAGAGAGAGAGAGAGAGAGAGAGAGAGAGAGAGAGAGAGAGAGAGAGAGAGAGAGAGAGAGAGAGAGAGAGAGAGACGATTACAATTAAAGAGATGTTCAAACATTAGTAAAACACTCAAATAGACATGACTGAAGAAATCATAAAATAAACTTAACAAAATATTTCCACTTACCTTCGTGCAGCTGTAGTAATCCACGAACCTGTTCTCGACTTTTACTCCTCTGGTCAGCACTAGTAGTCTAAACACGCTGACTCAAGTTCTGCTCTAATTCTTATATAAAACGAGACAAGAAGGAACAGTTATTTCATCTTCTTGACACAAATTTGCACATCACAGGTGAAACGTAGCTTTGCTGGTGGCTTGAAAGTTCAAAATCATGTCATGATGTTTCGTGCACTTCAAGAAGCTGCCGATTTTATCAGCTGCTAAGATTTTAATCCGCGCTCTATGCCAGTAGGCACGCAATCTTTTACAACTCGTATTCCTACCATACACGCGAGTCCAGCAAAGTCTCTGAAGATAACGTTATTAATTAGTCATGATTAAGTCCTACTTCAAGGTACTTTTCGCGTGGTCAGTTAATACTTCGTCCAGGTTTGGCGTGACGATCGGCCAGTCTGTACTGGGACAAGGTTGGAAGGCGCGGAGCTAACAAGTTAGGGACACGCTGGCGTCGCAAGTTGCCTGCTGCCGCACAAGTTGTGGCGTGAAGCGAACCCGCTCGTCTCGCGAGGTAAGCCAGTTGCCAGGTTTAGTTTCTGGAGAACAGAGCAAGGTCGCACGACGAGGTGAGATCGAGAACTTCAGAGCGCTTTAGGTCTTTATAAGCCTACCAGTCTCTTGATTTCTTCCAATTGTAGGTATAATGCTTGAGATTTCCGGTGTTAATAGTAGCTAGATTTAGTAAAAGATTGTGAAGTTTGTTAGCAATCGTAGAAGCCATGCTACTTAGCGAGGGTAACCATAATAAGGCCAGCAGGGAGGAGAAGTGTTTGGTGAGAGTGAGAGAGAGAGAGAGAGAGAGAGAGAGAGAGAGAGAGAGAGAGGGAGGGAGAGACAGAGTAAGAGAGAGAGAGGAAGGGAAAGGGAGAAGGAGGGAGGGAGAGAGAGAGAGAGAGAGAGAGAGAGAGAGAGAGAGAGAAAGGGAGGGAGAGACAGAGTAAGAGAGAGGAGACGAAAGATTTGTGATGTAAGTGCGTAAGTGGTGTGTGTGGGGTGGGGATAAAGAGATCAAGAATTTTTTGTTTAATCTTGTAGAAAGCATTTGTTAGGGGAGATTTGATTGATGCAATTGCAAAAAAATTATCTAATGTACTTTAAAAAAATCAAAGTCGTTTTTGCCCACAGTATCAGGTTTTTTTTTATTTTCATTGATTTGTGTGTGTTTCATGATTATGATTTCATGTTTATGGTATGCTCACGTGACTATCGGTATGTCCTGTAATTATATGGTCTGCTTCGAGTAGGTTAGTCTGAAGAAACTGATTATTTTTTTGGCTTTTCAGTGGCTTTTTTGTTTATTTGTTTCTGTATTAGTTTGTTTTTTGTTTTTCTTGTTAAGTTGTAATCCTGTCAGGTGTTAAGTATTGTGGAAAGCTAGGTTTTCAATCAGGACTCTAGGATTGAGTTATTTGTCGACAAATAGTTCTTCTTAGACCGTGTGAACCATACAGCGATTGGTAATGATGGGAAATGGTGGCGATTGTGGCGTGGTTGGCGAAATGGCTCGAGAGTTTCTGTTCGTCTCTCAAACAACTGGAAGAATTGTCGACAAACGCGTGAAGGACAGTTTTGTAAAGTAAAAACAATTGCAATAAAGGATGTTAGAACAAGGATGAATTAATAGTTTGAAGCCATCGGTGGTTCTAAGCCTGAAGAATATGAGATCCATGCGTTAACGCCTGTGTGGGTTGTGTAAGGGGATAAAGGGGGGAGGGGGGTTGGAGGATGGGAGAAAGAGAGCACACCATCGTCCCATGCTTGCAAAAATTCCCAAAAGTCTTTGCAAGTTGGGTTAGACTGATTAAGCATATAAAAATATAAGCTAAAAAAACTACTGATAAAACTGGTTGGTTGTTTCCCCTTAGTTGCTGTAACCCGATGATTTTCCATGAACTCGAATACCAGTGAAATGAACTGCAAGGAAATATTTCCTGCTTCTTTTATTAAAAGAAAAGCCAAAAAAGTTGAGTAGAGATATATAAACTTCGACCCGATGTGGATTAAAGAATACATTTAATACAAAATTCTCCGCATAATTATTTCAACGGACTAGATAGTGTGGCGAAAAAAAGAGAGGCGTAGAGGTAGAGGAGAAAGAGAGACAGAGAGAGGGTGTGGGGTGGAGGGACTTGGTGTGGATTACTCTAATGTCCTGACATTCGCAATATTTCTCTAAAGCCTTAGAAGTTCTTATCACCTGAAGAGAAAATCTCAGGGTCAGAAAAACTTAACCACAAAAAGATAGAGAAAATGCGGGGTTGAGCGAGCAAGAAAAAGAGAATTACAAATATATATACATATATATCTATATATATATATATATATATATATATAGAGAGAGAGAGAGAGAGAGAGAGAGAGAGAGAGAGAGAGAGAGAGAGAGAGAGAGAGAGAGAGAGAGAGAGAGAAAGAGAAAGATGACTTTATTCATTCACTGGGGCTAGGAGTGGAGGTTGTATGAAACCTGATTTCAACGGGTCATTCACTTTATGGCTAAGCATAATCATTTTTTTTTCTATGTAAATACAGCATTTGCAAAATAAAAGAACCTAACCCTCACCAGTAACGGCGCAGAGATAATAAAGAGAGCGCGTCGGGATAAAAACTGTTCTCAGCGCTGTAGTTTTGACCAGTAATAACAGTAAGGGGATAAAAATTGGCCTTGAGCATAGTTACCGCTGTGGTAGTTCAAGAGACGGAATAAAGGCTCTTAGTCTCTCTCTCTCTCTCTCTCTCTCTCTCTCTCTCTCTCTCTCTCTCTCTCTCTCTCTCTCTCTCTTTCTCTCTCTCTCTTTCTCTCTCTCTTTCTCTCTCTGTATATATATGTATATATATATATATATATATCACTTTATCTCTAATTTTCACTCTTTGTCTGTATTTATCTCCCAAAAATAAAATGCGATCTTTACATAATTCTGTCCTCAACCATGACCTCCAGGTAATTTCTTTTCTTCATTTGTTTAATTTTTTTTTTTCGTTAAACGATCGACAAAGCTGCTCAAGAGCTTCCCTAGGTCAAGCATCGCATGCATTCGAATGCACAGAGAGGTTTCTAGTGTTTCTCTGTGAGATGTTACCAATAACTGTACCTTACTTAACTCTAAAGCGGAGCACCATTGGGATGAAACGAACGAATACGGTTCAGATTTGGAACTCTTCTCACCTTACTACTCCATCCCCACCATTAATTCCACACCTGCCCGTAAACCACGACCATATTCACCGATTCATTAAGTTTAAAGCCATTATTGTCTACACGACCACATAGTTTTTCAGGTTGGTCAGTTCGTGCCACAATCGATACCGATTTCGCATTGTTTAAGTAGCAATACATTTGAAAAAAGTATGAAGTAACCATTGATTTTCTTGTAATACTCGCTTATTGCAATGAATAAAATAATATATTTTATCCTTTTTAAGACTTGTGGACAGCCCCTCGTTTAAAGATTTTTCCCTACGCACGATATCGGAACTTAAATAGCAAGTTATAAGAACTTTCGACTGATTCAAAACATTCAATCAGATTAGAGAGAAGTCCCTGTTCTGGTTCCAGTGATCCCCATTGATCGTAGCTCTACCTTCACGTGAACAGGCTGCATCAGTTCAAAGCTAAAATCAGTCATTGAACTAGAACTGTGTGTTTGATCAATCAGGTGAAAGAAAAAAATCTTGGTTCCGCCTCCTGACCTCTAATTATGTTATAAATAAATGTTTTATATTTCCTGGGGTTGCAGTTTTTTTTTTTAAGAGTCTCATTTCGGGCTCGGCTGCTCGGAAATAGAACAAATTGATTTTGTTTCTTCACAACGTGAAGACACTCACATAGATAAGTTAGTAGGCACGTTGATAGTAAGAATCTGCAAAATTACGAATGCACATTAAAGTAAAAACAAAACTGAGAGAATAAAAGAGATGTAGACAAAATGTTCACCTTAAAACAAGATGCTTAGTACTTTTGCTGTCTACAAGCATGGGACTTTATCTCTAAAGCCTAACCACTAAGTCTTGACAATCTCTGTCACTAAATCTATATCCATTTCTGACGTGCCGAAATATGGCATGTAGCGCCAGCTCACTCGCAACTATTTTATTGTTTTTGTAACTTCCACAGAATGATAACAGACACTGCATTTCAATGAACGAATACTTCTATTTTACTGGACACCTTGTTCTGTTTTTGCACTTATCTTCTCATTTTCAAGATCGTTCCTTCTTCTCTCTCTCTCTCTCTCTCTCTCTCTCTCTCTCTCTCTCTCTCTCTCTCTCTCTCTCTCTCTCTCTCTCTCTCTCTCTCTCTCTCTCTCTCTCTCTCTTTCCTTCTCTTTCTCTCCCTATCTCTATCTCTATCTCTCTCTCTTTCTCTCTCTTTGTCTTTCTCACGCTCTTTCTCTCTTTTTTCTCTCTCTCTCTTTCTCTATCTCTCTCTCTCTCTCTCTCTCTCTCTCTCTCTCTCTCTCTCTCTCTCTCCAAGCTAAGGTCCCTGCTCGAGTAATCTTAGTTTGGTGATAATGTGATTCATTGAAGGCTGCATATGGTTTACGTCCTTGATGGGAAAGGTCAAGGAAGAGTCAATATGACTGCCTTCCACAAAAAGCAGGTCTTAAGCAGGAAAAAAGTCAATTATCTAGCAGGTGCCATCTCATTTTCCATCTTTGGAGGCCTCAATGAATAACCGATTCCCCTTTCTGCTGGGTGAAAGATTTTTCGCGAAGAAGCAGGCAAACTAAACCCAGCCATAATTTCCGTTAACATTTTCTAACTATCATGAAAAACTGTCCTCGGGTCCTCTGTATTCAGCTTGGATGTAAATGGGGAGCGAGAAAATTAATTTCCTTTGATGTTCGCAGTCTGTTCAGCCATTATTCGCCCTACGCAGCACGCCACGACTTCATCCATTATTGCAAAACATTCATAGCAATTTTAATTTCTCGCAAATATAATAGTCTTTCTTCCCTGCAAGTGCAGGTTCTGTTGTACTTTAAACACAAGGTGATGCTTCGGTCACTGAAACATATGAGCCCGGCTATCGCTGAGATAAGAGACCGTATCGCGAGATATCAGTAAATAACTGTCAGTTTGAGGGAGATGATAGGACGCTGGAAACAAACACTTCATCGACGTGATTGTGCTGGTGATAATGGTATCTAATAAGTGTGAATGTTCCGATATTTAATTTGCGCTCCTCTATACCTCTTCACATTTGCTCGGAAGTGTTTTAATCTGTGAAATATTATTCTTCAGGGCTCGTTTTAAATATTTTTCGTTTCCATCGTCGTTCCGTCCAGTCCATCATAAAAACAAACACTTTCCTAATGAAACAAAAAAAATCTCAGCACCAATGCGCAACGTTTTATTCAGCATTTTTACACCTCGAAGAAAAAATTTGGCGAAAGTCCAGGCGAGCTTCAATCATTTTATACAAAACGTATAGAAAGGAGATAACTTTGGTTTTTTTTTTTAATTAAAAAACAAGGCTCTAAGTTGTCTCCCATTATACATTATTAACTTTCGTATCCATCAATAATAGAGAGTGCGCCAGAGTGATGAATGTTTGGCACTCAAGAGATGCGAGATGGGTGAGATTATGTCTAGTACAGAGAAGTCTTTATTCTGTTGATAGCAAGTGATTGATGCCCCTAGCTCCATGCATGTAATGGACCTATTATAACTAGAAGTACAGGAATAGAACAGAAGATGATAGTGACGTCTAGCGCACAGATCTTGAACTTTTTTTTACCTTGAATTGTACACTGTGATACCAAAGTAAAAAAAAAAAAGATTCAAACACTATGAATTTGTCCTTTAAATGTCCGCTTCATCGAAATACCAATGCCTTGTTTTTGTAAATATCAAAACATGATCTAAAGCCCAGTACTGATTGCGGCTGATTTTTAACAGATTTTATGCGGAAGCTTTTTTAAAATTTTCCAAAACACCCATATGGAATGTTTCATTTGTTTAAATTCTGGACTAAACTTTGATAATGCCATTTTGTATTCGACAGAATTTTGCATCAAGATTGTTCATTTTTTATTCAAGAAACCATTTGAGCCTAATTTAGGTGTATGTGTGTGTGTGTGGGGGGGGGTGGGAGGATTTTCTTAGGTATTCATTTTATTGGTTTCAACTGAAAATGACGTCTGAAAGATTCTCTCTCTCACAGCAATATTAGTTATATTATTAAATCTATGAAAGACAGATATTTACCCCCATGCTCATTATATGAATTTCGTTTTTGTTTTTGACAAAACGAGAAATCCTGGATAGTTCGCAGGTAACAATGAAAGCAGAGCCTCCTTTCAGCTTTTAGATAAAATAGCCTTCGCTAAATTATGGAGCAGCATCACTGGAATTTGGTCCCGGTGGAGTCCCGTTCCCAGGGAGCAAAGTCTACGGATTGATTACTGTCATCCTGACGTTTGCCTGAACTTTCGGTAGTTTCACATCCCCTAAGACTTTCGAGGAGTCTTGTGCAGAGACAAGCGGACATGGGGGTCTTTATAATCTCACTAGCTGCCACCGAACCAAGAAGAGACTTTGATTCAGCCTGACGTGTGAGCAAACACGAGGCAGTTATTTGTGTTCACGTCGGGATACTACGGTTCATTCTCTTTATTATTGCAAAATGTTTGTATTTTTTTATGCTGTTTTACGTGTTTCGCCAGAGTCCGAGGAAAAAAGTTGACCTTTGTGTGTACAGGATACGGAACTGTCTCGGCATTTCTAACGCATTGTTTGGCGTCATGAGTTTCGAAACAAATTGAAAGAAATTTTGTAGAAGTTCCAAACATGTTTGTGCGAGGTATGCCGAGTGCTCACATGATCTTCACAATGCGTGTCTTTCTTGTTTCATAATCTGCTTCTGTCAGGTACATAAAGTTTCTTGAACCAAGATATGTAGACAAAGTATATTGACCTTGTCGAAAAACAATTAGGCCACAGAAGTAACGGTGACTATTGTTTCCATTTTTAACAGGTTTTATGTTGTTTTCTTTTTAAATTATTATTATTAATATTATTACTACTACTACTACTACTACTACTACTACTACTACTACTACTACTACTACTACTACTACTACTACTACTACTACTACTACTACTACTACTACTACTACTACTACTACTACTACTACTACTACTACTACTACTACTACTACTACTACTACTACTACTACTACTACTACTACTACTACTACTACTACTACTACTACTACTACTACTACTACTACTACTACTACTACTACTACTACTACTACTACTACTACTACTACTACTACTACTACTACTACTACTACTCCAATAACGTTAAGAATTTAATTTATATCGGGAAATATGTTTCTCCTTTTTCTTTCTTAAACCAGCAATCAAATAAATTGTTTGTTTTTTTTTTTTTTGTTCTTTTTTTCCTTTTTAATGAGGTCAATTTAAAACTTAACGGTGTACCATAGCGGCGATAGGAACTTAAAAATAATAATGCAGAACTGTGTTATTGAAGCATATAAGAAATCTCTAGTCAAAGTCGTCCCTCAATCTGAAAAAAAAACGAGAATAAAAAAAAAAGAAAGATAATAAAGACAGACAGGCAGTCTAAATAATAGGCGAACAGAGCATGACCTCGGGATAGAAGGAAGAAGGAGAAGAAGAAGAAAGAGAGACAGAGAGAGAGAGAGAGAGAGAGAGAGAGAGAGAGAGAGAGAGAGAGAGAGAGAGAGAGAGACGGAGAGACAGACAGACAAAAGGACAGATAAAAAAGAGATGTAAAGAGAAGCAAGTAAGGCGACAGAGATAGAAAGAGGCTTTTAAAGATGAGAACGCCCAGATAAGACGAATAAGACTGGAAGGCCGCGGTACTCCCTAGTCGTTCCAAACCCAGTGACGTGCGTATGTAGAAGTGAATGATATATTATCTTCACACAAAAGTCACAAATCGTTAGCGGGGGCACCGATTGAACACGGTACGTGAAGCAGAGATAATTGGGTTAGGGATATTGGGGCGGACCCCTCTACACAGACTCAAGAGGGATGCGCCCGCCAGTCGGGCCAAGACGAATGTTTTCTGGGGAGAAATTTGCCAAACTGTTCTGGCATGTAAGCCAGGCCTCCGATTATTGTGTGCGCATGTTGAAAAAAGTCGGTCGGCAAAGAACTGGCAAAAGGAAGATCGGTTGTTATGAAAGGTTCATTATGGTTTTTGTGGTTTAGGATGTTTTCAGCGCGTCCGGGATTGTGGTGGTTCTAGATGTGAATGTGTTTGTACCTGTTTGAGAGGTGGCTTGAGAGATTGGGGGCCATGGAGGAGGGGGGGGGGAGTTACTTCTGGATGAAAACCATTGTGATTAGGGTGAAAAAGAGGAAGATAACGGGAATTATAAGATTTGATGATAAAGATAAGGTGATGATGATGATGAGACGATGATGGTGATGGTGAGATGATGATGGTGGTGATGAGATGATGATGAGATGATGATGGAGATGATGAGATAATTATGAGATAATGATGGTGATGATGAGAAGATGATGGGGATGATGAGAAGATGATGAGATGATGAAATGATGATGAGATGATGATGGTGGTGATGAGATGATGATGGAGATGATGAGATAATTATGAGATAATGATGGTGATGATGAGAAGATGATGGGGATGATGAGAAGATGATGAGATGATGGTGGAGATGATGAAATGATGATGAGATGATGATGAAAAGATGATGAGATGATAATGAGATGATGATGAGATGATGATGAGAATATGTTGGAGATGATGATGGTGATGATGAGATGATGATGAGATGATGATGGTGATGATGAGATGATGATGAGATGATGATGAGATAATGATGAGAAGATGATGGTGATGATGAGAAGATGATGAGAAGATGATGAGATTATGATGGTGATGATGAGATGATGATGATGAGAAGATGATGAGATGATGATGAGATGATGATGAGATGATGATGAGATGATGATGGTGATGATGATGTAGATGATGATGAGAATAAGATTAGATGATGATGAGATGATGATGAGATGATGATGGTGATGATGAGATGATGATGAGATGATGATAAGATGATGATGAGAAGATGATGGTGATGATGATGGTGATGATGAGATGATGATAAGATGATGATGAGATGATGATGATGATGGTGATGATGAGATGATGATGAGATGATGATGAGATGATGATGAGAAGATGATGAGATGATGATGAGATGATGATGGTGATGATGAGATGATGATGAGATGATGATGAGATTATGATGGTGATGATGAGATGATGATGAGAAGATGATGAGATGATGATGAGATGATGATGAGATGATGATGGTGATGATGATGGAGATGATGATGAGAAGAAGATGAGATGATGATGAGATGATGATGACATGATGATGGTGATGATGAGATGATGATGAGATGATGATAAGATGATGGTGATGATGATGGTGATGATGAGATGATGATAAGATGATGATGAGATGATGATGGTGATGATGAGATGATGATGAGATGATGATGAGATGATGATGGAGATGATGAGATGATGATGAGATGATGATGGTGATGATGAGATGATGATGGTGATAATGGTGATGATGAGATGATGATGAGATGATGATGGAGATGATGAGATGATGAGGTGATGATGGTGATGATGAGATGATGATGAGAAGATGATGGAGATGATGAGAAGTTGATGGTGATGATGAGATGATGATGAGATGATGATGGAGATGATGAGATGATGAGATGATGATGGTGATGATGAGATGATGATGAGAAGATGATGATGATGATGAGAAGATGATGGTGGTGATGAGATGATGATGAGATGATGATGGAGATGATGAAATGATGATGAGATGATGATGAGATGATGATGGAGATGATGAGATGATGATGAGAAGATGACGGTGATGATGAGAAGATGATGAGATGATGATGAGATGATGATGGAGATGATGAGATGATGATGAGATGATGATGGAGATGATGAGATGATGATGGTGGTGATGAGATGATGATGAGATGATGATGGAGATGATGAGATAATTATGAGATAATGATGGTGATGATGAGAAGATGATGGGGATGATGAGAAGATGATGAGATGATGGTGGAGATGATGAAATGATGATGAGATGATGATGAAAAGATGATGAGAAGTTGATGGTGATGATGAGAAGATGATGAGAAGATGATGGTGATGATGAGATAATGATGAGATGATGATGAGATGATAATGAGAAGATGATGGTGATGATGAGATAATGATGGAGATGATGAGATGATGATGAGATGATGATGAGAAGATGATGGGGATGATGAGAAGATGATGAGATGATGGTGGAGATGATGAAATGATGATGAGATGATGATGAAAAGATGATGAGAAGTTGATGGTGATGATGAGAAGATGATGGTGATGATGAGATAATGATGAGATGATGATGAAATGATAATGAGAAGATGATGGTGATGATGAGATAATGATGGAGATGATGAGATGATGATGAGATGATAATGAGAAGATGATGGTGATGATGAGATAATGATGGAGATGATGATGAGAAGATGATGGTGATAATGAGATGATTATAAGATGGTGATGAGATGATGATGATGATGATGATGATGATGATGACGCCGACGATGATATAAGAATTATCATTTCGATAACGCTGATAATAAATTGATTGTCATGATGATGTTGCTGCTCCTTTTGATGATAATATTGATGGCAGTAATCTTTATAGTGAAATGATGATGATGCAGCTGATGATAATCATAGCTTTACTGTGTTGGATATAAAGAAAACGATGATAAGGAAACGAACAATGATGTCAATGATGACAATGTTGAAGATTGTTAACTACCCATTCAAACATCTGTCTAACTGTCCTTCTGTTTATGTCAAGATTCAATGAAACATTTTGAGATGCTGCACATAAATAAGCACTAAGAAATTTTACACGGTAGCTGATTTAAGTACCAGGAAATGCTGCGGATGTCTTTTTATTACATTATAGCTGCTTTTCATTTTGTTTTTGTCTTCCAACTATCAATATTAGTATTGCACAGCTCAGTTCTACGTCCTCAACATGAGCAGTGGATATCTTTCAGTTGAGATCAGAACTTGTGTCGGTGAGTAAATACGTGAAAAAAAAATCCATCCGAAAGAGTAATCACCTTTATTCTTTAATTCCCAAAGAATTTTCCTTTTCACATCACAATGCAATCTATGGCATGTTGCGCCCAAAATATTTTTCTAGTGGTAAGAATTTCGCTGTGAAAACATGTGTCTGAGCATTACTACTGTATTCATGTAAATGGTGGACAATTAACAATGTAATGAAAGAGAAACTAGAAGCTACAGAAATAAGGTTTTATAGGAGGACAATGAAGATAATTATACTCTGTGGAAAAGAAAAAAATGGGTAAGTTGTTGCTTTTTCGCTGGAAGTAAGAGATCTTTGATGAAGACTATTAGAAAAAGGCCAGTGAAACCTATGGGGCATGTATTCAGAAAGAGAGAACCTGAACACCTAAGTATGACAAGAAAAATACATGGTATGAAGGGCCGGAGAAAGGCAATGGCGGATCTACGTAGAAATCCTCAATAGAGACAAAACCACAGAACAGAGCATCAGCAAAGACAAATCCATTCATGCTTCAGATGATTGAGTGAAGTGGAGAGTCACGATCACCGACAGCTGCTCCAAGTCAGACACTTGATGATATTGAAACATTTTGCTTAATCTTCCACACATTTCCTTTCTTTTATGATTCAGATTATACTATATTAGTTTATTTCAAACAGAAAAATAAAAATGTCTATAAACAATTCGTCAGAATTTTATTCACTGTTTGTGGTAATCTAGTTTTTGTAAGGTGTTGATAAATGCTTTCAATTTTATGAATGTACAAAATAAAAAAAAAGATGTTGAACCAACAGAAAAATAATGTTTTGAAGCAATATTTGCATGAGTAAAGTTTTTATTTGATCTAATATTCGGTAAACTCAAATTTCAAGCGTTGCGAGCAATTAACGCTAAAATATAAATTAGACATTTAATTATTCTTACTTTATAAATATGAAAATTGTTGCGAAGCATTCCATAAACCGACATAAATCATCATTAATTTTTACACTAACACAAAATAACTGTTGTTGAATATTGATTAACGCATTAACCGTCGCTAGGATTTACCATTTGTACGTATCAAGCTTTTCTAAGACTTTTTTTGTCTCTATGAACTACAATAACACATATTAATGGTACCTGAATTGTTGCTATTCTATATCACACTAACACACGACAATGGCTGAGCGCGCACTATTAGAAATAAATATCACTCAGTTCAACACAACCCCATTAGAAACCCATTTAAAATCGCTTAATTTGTTGCCAAATATTTCATTCCAACAACAAATATAAGTGTTCTCAAACCCTGTAGTTCAAAAGCACATAGTTAATCTGAATAAGAACAGAATCTCTATTATCCACACACCTTTGGCTGTAACGCCGAGAAATCATTTCATTTGTACCTGCTCGAGGTAATAATTTATGTCTGCCTAAGAGATGTGCATACAGGATCTGACCAAGCCCTGGAGGTGGAGAATGTAACTGTGAATGTCACCGCAGCCCTCGTCCCTCGACTTAAGATCTGCTGCTGATGGTCTAGACCTACCGCGCAGTGATTTCCTGGAAGCAGGAAGCAGTCAGGCTGTGGCCGTTAATTGGATCTAGAAGGTTACAGGGTTAGACAAGGGGAACTGAATCACCGCAGGCAATGGAATTGTCGTGTTGCTTTCTAATTCAGTGCATGCATCCCCCACTTCTAACGCCATGTATCAACTACTTGTAACGGATCATGAATCTACTGATATTTACCTTATGATTCCTTACTGCTGCCCTGCTGCCCTGCAGTGTTCTCCAATAGCACAGCTAGTTGTAATTAAGGAAAAAACAATTGAGGAGCCACGATTCGAAAAAAAAAACATACGTCCTTTCTACTTTTTTTTCTTCTCCTCAGTGTTTTATACTGCATTTGTGGTTTTCTCGCTTTGCCAAAATATTGGCTGTTAGATTTTTGTGACGAGCAAATCAATTGCCTCTTAAAATTGTTCATTTGATAAATGACAATTAGCTAACGAAGTAACGGTGTTAAATTAATAACTTTTCTGACTAGAAGGTAACGGGCACAAAATTGTTTTCGGATTACGCTCTGAATATCTAGTAAGGAGTAAAAGTGTGACGTCATTGGTTCTAAACAGTCTCAGATCAAACTGTATCACCTCTAATGAGATTTATTCTTAGTTTGTAACGCCCAGTCAAAATCAATATTGTTTTAAGCTTTAAGAGTCTTGATACGCTCGGGTAAATATTGCTGTTAAGGAAGGTTCTAACAAAAATCTGTTACAACCAGTTAAGGAGCTTCGTGTAGGGGAAGTGGCATCGAGCCTTTTCTCGCTGTTGCTTGAAACTACCAGTGATCGCTGGCAACCAATAGGATTTCGCTGGCCACCACCTGAGGATATCGTTTCAAAGACAGGCGGATTAACTCGATTAAACATAGAAAGCGTTTTTCTAAAATTAACTGATTTCTTTATTGATTTTTTATTATAAAGAGAGACATTTGTTGTCCATTTGAAGGAGTTGATTGTATCTTTCTGCGGGACAGAGGTAATTTCTCTAACCTAACAATACTAAGACACCAAAACCAATTCTTTGGTTTTTCTCTCATTTCGGGAGTCTATGAAAAAAATAAGGAAATAACATCAATACTTTCGCGGAAAAAATTAAGCTGATTTTCTTATATTGCCTGTAATTAAATTGCATAATGTTGTTGATTTAAATGGCAACACAAATTTACAGTACTCTGATTAACAGTTAAATGCATCTATACCTAAAGTGCAGGGTTTTATTTATATCTAAGGCTAATTGAAATGGACCTTGGATTAACTAATTTATTTAATTGCTGCAGTACACACTGCAATTCACACTTTTTAAACAGAACAGATGTTTGAAATGCAAGTATGGACGCAACAGATCTATAGCAAAGAGTAGGATATTGATATTTTAAAATCTTTAAAGACATTTAAATTGAAAATCCAACGGAAATAATTATAAATTTGAAAAAAAAAAAAGGAGTCAGCAATGGATATTTAAGAATAAATACCTCCTTCACATATCCTATTAATTTAAAGAGCATCCTCATACCATATTTCACATTCAAAGTTTGTTCTTTTTAAGTGGATGTACTATGTAGCAATATTATTCGGGAGTCGGATAGGAAACTATTTTGATGCAGGTAGATCTTAAAGGGAAGTTATTCATATAATCCTTATCTCAAAATGTATCGTTCTGCACATATGGGGTGCAAGGATTGCAAAGAGTCAAACGCTCAATTTATACTGTTAGCTTGGTTGATGTGCTTCTTATCATACACACCTGTTTACAGACGGTAGGAGGGCATGACGTAAACTGTGGGGATTACAGGAGGTTGAGAGGGGTCAGAGGGAGTTCTAATCAAACGTGACAATCTGCATATCTTGGTCTGTGCACTTGTGCAGGTAAACTGGTGGTGTATTTTTTATTAAATGAGGTATGACCAGCCTTTCTTCTCTTTTCTATAGAGTATGAGGTGTCTAGGCTGCTGGACTGGGGTTCGTGTGTGTCTCAAGGTTGCTTATATTTGAAGGATTATCAATGGAGGAAAAGTAAGATAAAGATAAGAACATTCGTAGTATAAAAAGTAAAGGATTATAAGATTTTTTTATCCCACGATGAAAGAATGATAAAGTTTTGAGCAGAACTTGAACCTTGTTTCCATTCTAGTTTTTTTTTTTTTTTTAAACCTTAACGATTTTTAGACTTTAAACTTATTGTTTTGTGAATACTAAAGAATAACAAATTGCAGCTGTCACTAGAGATAAATAATACAGAGGTAACATTTGCCTCCTTAAATAGTCGTTTTACTAAAAAATTTAATTTAATATCAAAATAGCTGCTTCAGTATTTCAGGAAATAATGTACAGCATACCAATTTATCCTCAGTAGCTTAAACTTCAGGTGTTGATATTTCAATAGATTCGCGTTTTCTTTCCTACCCAATTTATCAATTTTCAGCCTCATGAATCTGAAAAATAATTTATTTCCGTTTCTAAAGAACAGCAGAAGTTCTTCTATTATTTCTTTTTTTTTTTTTTTTTTTTTTTTTTTGTTAAACTTGGAACTTCAGATTTATTAGTGCTTCTTAGCTTTAACAGTATTGCAGCTGTTTTATTTTAGTAAGTTCTTTTGCAATTTTGAAGAATAATTCTTACACGAGTTTTTTTTTCTTTTTTTATTTTCAGAGATTTGTTTTGATAATTAAAACTGCGAAAAGCAAGACGTTTGCTATTTTGTTTGTTTTTATTTTCTTTATTTTCTCTTTCCTTTTCAAGTATTAATTTGTTTTGTTATTTTGTGCCCTATTTCTCCAATAAAATGTTGCTTAACTAAAGGAAACGATATAACGCTAAGAAATGCTTTTTTTTTTTATACACAACCACTTTCTTTATTTTGAATTGCATTTAAGTTAAAGCATTCTCAGGGTAATCTAATCTTAATTGTGGGAAAGTTTTATTCTAAACGCCCGCCCCAATCATCGGACTCACCAGGTTTATTATTGACTTCAAAACCTGTGAAAAAACTCTTGATTATTAATCTGGGGATTTCTTTTAAACTTTCTTGGTTAAGTGGCTACAATGATATGCCTTAAGACTCTGATTAAATATAATTGTTTTACACTTAATTATGTTTGCAGGCTCTTTTTTTTTTGTTAATTATCCTATCAACAAAAATGCTACATGCCATTGAGTTAAAAGTAAAGCAGCCGTCTATAACTTCACAGAAAGAGTTCCAGTTTCCTTGATGGTTGTAGCCAGGTTGTTGTCCAGGAGGAATAAGTTTTAGGTCTTACTTTCTCAGCTCAACCCTGCGTGTTTAAACTAAAGCGAAATTTTTTTTTTCTTTTAAACCAATACTACCTCACTACAACTTATCAATATCGTATTTAACTAAAGCAAACCATCTTTGTGAGAGACAACTGTAAGCTTTTCAGGAAATGTCAGCATTACCCAAAAAACTTAATAATTAATTATCTTTTTTGTTATAAAAAAATAATGTCGACATATCAAATAATGTTCGGTACCGTTTTTAAAAACAGCAAGATACAACTACTATAATACAATATATCAAAATATAGTTATAGAAAAATTTTAATGGCAAAATTATGGGATAAAAATTGAGTCAAACCTCTTCGCATTCTGGCCAATACAATCTTAATTTAAATCAGATGTAATAAATACAAAATATTTA
The DNA here is from genome assembly GCA_033675545.1 of Elysia crispata. Lineage (NCBI taxonomy): Eukaryota > Metazoa > Mollusca > Gastropoda > Plakobranchidae > Elysia > Elysia crispata. The sequence goes on along the minus strand of JAWDGP010003256.1, from coordinate 106,079 downwards.
ATAATCTGACCTTGGATTTGTTATTAAAGTAAGCGCGTCGGTGTGGTAAGTGTAACAAAAACCTGATGTCTGAAACCTTAGCATTTGTGGTAGGAAAACAGTCTTTCAGATGGAATATTATTCGTAAAATTATCAGGTGAGTAATAAGATGCATCCAAGCTAGAAATACCTTATCACATTCACAAACCATGCGCACGGGGCGGTGAGGTTTTCACCTTCACGTCCATAAAACTATGCTTCAACTAGGCTCACCTGTGTCTGCATAAATTCTTTCATTACTAGGAAGCAGATAAGAAATGATGGTCCGCTGAATATAAACAATGCATGCTTGAGTTCATCATTTCTGAAAGGACAAAAAACCATTTGTCAAAACACGTGAAACAACTTGGAACTATTTTTTTGTACAGATGAGTGATGAATACTATAATATGAGTAATTTATTCAGCCGCTCAAGTGCATGATATAAAAAGCTGTATGATTTGATGAATGTTTCGCATCTAAAACCAGATCCAGTTTAGATTTATCTGGGTTTAATTTCAAACAGGTTAGAAAGGTTTCATAATTTTGTTATGCCATGATAGTTTTAACTCCTGTTTATCTTTAATGTTAATTTCTTCATTAAAACTTCATTTGTACCACCCTCTCGTTAACTATTTTAATTCAACTGTGTGTATCACTCTCTTTAAATCTTTATCTATATTCGTCTGCCTTTCTCTTTGTCAATGACTCTCTCTCTCTCTCTCAATCTCTCTCTCTCTCTCTCTCTCTCTCTCTCTCTCTCTCTCTCTCTCTCTCTCTCTCTCTCTCTCCATCTCTTTTTTTACGTTCATTCAAATTTTCCTTATGTTTATATTATGTTTTGTCTAGCTTTCTCTTAACGGCGTTTTTGAAAAAGGTATTTGGGGATTAGAGGGGGCTTGAGGATCACTTAAACTCATTTTTTCACATTTATCAATGCTCGAGTGTCATAGCGGAAACCTGGGCTTCAATTCATGCTGATTCTTCATACCGGTATCTGAGCTCACCACAGACAGGGCGATGAGACGAGCGACCGATACGATTTGTAAAGCTCTTACTCCACTTAGCAAGTGATGCTTCAAGATTTCTTCAAGTACTTTCTGGCGATTTATTCGCAAGCAGATCGAGATAGAGAGTTGCACAGCTTGATGCGAGGGAATTCTCCCCTGCACAATATGATGTATGGGTGCTTCACTGGGCACCAACAGGCGCGAGTTGAGGATAAATCACGTGAGACACGTATGAATATGTGGACAGACTTTTTATCTTTTCTTCCTACACGTCCTTCCGGAGGAATTGATCACTGTAAAAAAAAAGAAGAAGAAAGAAGAAAAACGCCGAACGCCAAACGCCCAAACCAATTTTTTTTATACCGACAAGCCTTACTTGTAAGAATCCATGTTCGATTGTGACTTAAACTTTATAAGTTGGGATTAGTTCTGAAAATAAAGGAAAATAAGACAATTTTAGCATTTGTTTGTCAAATAAGTTATTTTATGCAAAATTAAGTTTGAACTTGATATTAATAATAATCATATTCTGAAACTCAGTCGAATGTTGAGGGTTAATGGGCTGCAGCAAAGAGCTATGGGGAATGTACATTTTACACGTAGAAACTTAATCTCTATCGTTCAAAAGTGAGGCCGCTTTTCTCAATGCCAAGAGATACATAAATTATGTCCATAAAAATCCTTTAAAACATACAAATATAGTAAAGAGATTTGTTCCCCAAACCAACCCCCAAATAAAATCTTAAATACCTAAAAAAATCTTTAGATTGTGGGACAGACTTCACAAGTTGCGTTTACATAAGGCGATATACGGCTTTCAAAATATGCTCTGGCGTCAAAATAAGCAAGTTAACCTTGTTTACGATTTGCTGAAAGCGTCGAATCAATCAATATTTTGTCTTTTCGATATGGATACAAGAAATGATTTGTTATATGATCCAAGATCCTTGAACTTCCACCCTAATATGCTTAGCTTTTGCTTTGCTAAGCAGTGTCCACAAAACTTTGCCTCATATTAAAATCTACATCTTGATCTAATTTGTTCGTTAACTTGTTTCTTGTGTGATTTGATCCCTCCACAAGTCGGCGGTCTCACGCCAATTCATACATATCAATCAAACTGAGCCTGCGGTGGCAGGGCTAAACACAGACGATGAAGGCCTAAACTCAGCTGACGGGTTCCGTCTCAAACACTCTAGGAAGTTCACCCTAGGCCTACAGGGGAGGAGATTAGTCTTCATTGCCACCGGCGATTCTTCTTGGTCTTATAATAATAATTAATTTAAAAAGTAATCGTAATATAACAAGAATAACAATGATAGTTATAAAAAAAAATGATGATAATAATGGTTATAATAATAATAATAATAATAATAATAATAATAATAATAATAATAATAATAATAATAATAATAATAATAATAATAATAATAATAATAATAATGATAATAATAATAATAATAAAAATAATAATAATAATAATAGTAATAATCAGAAGTGGAGTAAGAAGAAGAAGAAAATGAAGAAAAAGAAGAAGAAGAAGAACAAGAACAACAACAACAACAACAACAACAACCAGAACTAGAAGAAGAAAGGGAAGAAAAAGATGGAGGAGGGTAGAAGAAGAAAAAGGAAATCTGCCCACCCCTCCCTCTCTTGCTCTCTCTCTCTCTCTCTCTCTCTCTCTCTCTCTCTCTCTCTCTCTCTCTCTCTCTCTCTCTCTCTCTCTCTCTCTCTCTCTCTCTCTCTCTCTCTCTCTCTCTCTCTCTCTCTCTCTCTCTATATATATATATATATATATATATATATATATATATATATATATATTTTTTTTTTCCTCTATCTATCTATCTTTCTCTTCCTCTTTTTGTGAATTTTATTATGTTACAATGCTATATCGTTCTTCTCTCTTTTTCTGTCTTTCTAGTTCTTTACTTTCTTTTTAGTTCTCTCATTCTCTCTCTCTCTCTCTCTCTCTCTCTCTCTCTCTCTATATATATATATATATATATATATATATATATATATATATATATATATGATTTCCTATTTATTCTAAACACATAGCTTTGTTACCTTTCCTCCACTGTTTCGTCTTTTACAAACTATTTCACATTTTTTTCCTATATTTTTTTATAGTTTGTAAATCATCTTTATAAATTTATGATTTTGTATGCTACACATTCCCCTCTTCTTTATTTCACTTATTCTCAAACCTCAATACAATTGTAATACGACTGTCGTAGAGCAAAGGGATTATCAGGGATTTTGAAAATTTTTACTGCATAAAACTCCCTTTTTTTCCATTTTTTATGCTCAATTTTTACGATGAGTTAAAAACAATTATTTTGGTGCAAACAAAAAAAGCATTCAACCAGAATCACCTCTGACACTACCCAGTAATTAATTAAACAATAGCGCATGACAACCGTTACAAAGATTACTTTACATTGTTATCATTGTGTAACATATGTTTGTGAAAGCTTGGAAACGCAATAATATAATCACGACGAATATCAGCATGAGTTCGCCGAGAATTAGTACTCGCTCA
>JAWDGP010003256.1:80000-97500 GCA_033675545.1 Elysia crispata | reverse complement strand
GGTTCTAACAATTCAGTTTTTTTAAAACATTTATAAGATTACATTGCCTTTATACGGTTACGATCACTCTTTTTAATTGTTGAAGATTTTAACAATTCGAGATTTATTGCGCTTTTTCCCTGCAGTTTCTTGCTTCGATATTGATGGTTCTGTCCCGGAGATATGGCGTGATGACACCATGTGTTGTGTTTATTTTCTGGCTTCTAACCGTAGCAATCAACATTGTACCACTCTACACGGCCATAGTAGAGAAGGTAAATCGTTTCCTTTTGCACTCAAAAGTTGATAACCTAGTCTGAAAAACTGCCACAATACTCTACATTATAGAAAATCCTCAATTCAAGTAGTCAATGAATTTATGCAGTGTTGCAGTATATCAAATCCCAACTTCAAACTAATCTGTAGTATAGTAATACCAAAGGCAAAACAACCAAACACAATTCATTTAAAAACACATCTTCAGTCCAAGTTGTGTTGACATAAATTTATAAATTCTCATTTCTCCTTCATACTTAATACTTTTCATTCTTTCTTCATACCTCATACTTCACAGAAAGCTAAAGCGTGCTTAATCTGTTTGCGTTTCCATTTTTCAAACCTCCAAAGTTCTATCGTAATGAAGCGATGAGGTTTGATCTACAGCTGATAACGTCAGTTCTGATCGGGATAGAGTTTAGTCTACAGCTCACTGGCGACACACAAGTGAATCTGACCAATGCATCATCGAACAAGAATCCATGTCCAGCAATGGTCGCCTCCTTTGTATCAAAGCTAACTTATTCTTGGATGTCCAAGTATGTTGAATTACTCGGTTGATATTTTAGATAAATTCATGGTCCATTTAACCCTCAATTCAAGGAGACTAAAACTATTTCCAAATCGTACTATCATAACTAGAATGCATGATTGTAAGAATTGAGTTTATGGGATTGTAGACAAACATGCCAGACTGAAGTGTATAAAAATGCGATTTTAGGACATTGAATACTTCTCTTGGTGTTAGAAAATTATGTGAGGCCTTCAAGGTTATTGTGACACCAACAAAAGCGCCCCGTGGTAGTATATTGAGCAAGCAGGGCCGCAGTTTCAACAGTGGAAGATTTTAAGTGGGAGGCAGCAGAAGGGAGTATCAAGGAGAAGCAAAGAGAAATATTCACAGACGAGAGAAGAGACAAGTAAAGAGAAAGATAGAAGGAGAGAGACAGCCAGACATACATATTGGCAGACAGACAGACAGACAGGACAGAGACACGCGCAAGCGTAAAGACAAAGGTTTTATACGGATCGAGATTTAAAGAGAAAACTACAGACCTTAAAGACTGAAAGATAGAGTCAAAGACAGAGACTGAGAACGAGAAACAGAGTTAAGGATTATTAGTTGCATAGTTAATCAGAGTAAAACCAATTTAATAGTGCTAAATCCATCTTTTTCTTAAACATTATATGTGAGAAAATTCAAACAGAATAGTACTGTTGCTTGTCAAGAAACTCAAACGTTTATCTCCATTGAAAAAGCTTTAATACTGACTTTCTGTTTTTCATTTAATTATGTTGTGACTGAAATAGCAGATACTTCATTGCTTTAAAATTTTTCAATTAGAGACAAACATTTTGCATTAATTCTGAGATTTTTTTTTCTTGTAAAACTGAGGTTCCTAAGCTACAGCGGTAAAATTTTGCAAGTTAAATTCCTAACTAAAAATAAGATTAATAAGGACACTAATGTTCCACACCATAAAAGCAAAGAATTCATTCGTTTTGGAAAAAAAAATTATTGTTCTCTCTGAAATATTCAACCATACACAATCCTAAATAAAAAATGTTATTGCATTTATTTCCTTTTGTATATTCTTTTTGCCCCACTCCAGTTTGGTTTATCAATGTTACAAGACGTCAATGGATATATCTGGTATATTTGAGGTACCAGGGCAGATGCAATGCAGGCACAACATACCAGAATTTATGACTAAATGGGGAAACGAGCTCTATACTGCGAAAAGCCTCAGAAACAAGTAAGAGTCATATGCATATAACTATGTGCGAACAGTAGTGTATGAGTGAAACCAAGATAAGGACTATTTAGACTACAGTCGTGTACCTTTCAATGCAAATACATGAGTGATAGCGGGCTTTATATTCTACATCTAAAATTTTTGATAATTAAGTGAAATGATACTCTTAACAAAGGCCAGATAGTAATTAGTTTAGGTCATTTTTTGCATAATTGAGTTAAATGTTCCGAACTTTGAAATTGATTTTGACTTGTAGAAACGCAGACAAAAGAAAAGCTAGTAGTGTATTTTGAAAGTTGGAAAAGCAGGAAAGAAATAACTGTACTAAAAATTTAGAATTCAAAGATACAGTTTACTCAGATCAGATGGAAATTTTGTAGATTTCATGTTCGATAGCAGAAAATAAGTAATATGTCAACTAAAAGTTGCAATTTGAAGTTTATGTTTGAAATGATTAGATGGTTAAGAGGAGTGAATTGCACGAAAATCATATTTTCAAATGCTTTTAAGTGTTTTCATTGACGACCAAAGAAAACAAGTCTATCAAGCAAAAAAAAATTAGGTTGCAATGTTACGTAAAATAAACTTCTGAACACCTTTTTGTGCGATAATACTAATATTGTTTGTACATTATCAACAATATGCTCTTACAGAAATCAACTTGGCAATACTTCAAGTGTTATAGATGCTAGGAATCAACGAGAATCTGCTATCGTCAAAAGTAGCATCAAGACAAGAAAAGCAACTAACAGCACAAGATTGCTTTCACAGCCAACACGCGCGGCACAGAAAACAAAAAAGGAGAAAAGTAGCGGCAAAACTCCATCCCTTTACAGGGCGCTGATTAAAATGTATGCCTTACCCCTCCTCAAGGCCCATACAGTGGGTTTCATGGGGATATGTCTGCATTACGCCAGTCCTTTACTACTAGGGTAAGGCAGTTGTTTTTTTTCCAACTAGAGCGACATCCTTGATAAGGTTCAAAAGAAAGAGGCTGAAAATTGTCATTCCAATAAATTCTGTTTCCCTATCTTCAGGGGCATTGAGATCTAGGTATTGCTAAGATAATGTTCATCCGGTAATCAATGTCGTAGTCTGGTGAGCTTTACGAGGCAACCATAAATGGCTCGCAGAACGCGAAACCGTCGGGTCATGATGCCGATGCGCAAATTTCTGAACAACTTCAGTATCTCTCTCTCTCTCTCTCTCTCTCTCTCTCTCTCTCTCTCTCTCTCTCTCTCTCTCTCTCTCTCTCTCTCTCTCTCTCTCTCTCTCTCTCTCTCTGTCTCTCTCTGTCTCTCTCTCTCTCTCTCTCTCTCTCTCTCTCTCTCTCTCTCTCTCTCTCTCTCTCTCTCTCTCTCTCTCTCTTAAAATACAATTCTATCAGCAAATAAGAATTCCCATATTTTTTTACTAAATAGGCTTTGACTTTAAATAAGCTGTAGAGCGAAATAAAAAGAGATGCCTCTTTCATTTATTTATTCCTTTGAAGAACTTGTGTCAATCATGAATAAATATATCATGAAGAATGTGGATTTATTGTGAAATATTGAAAAGGAAAAAGCTAAAGTATATTTACATTTTATATTTATATATATATACATATATTGTCTGTTTCTTTCTTTTTTATAGTCGCCTGATATCTTACATTGATAAGAAAGACGAAGTACCGAGATGGCAAGGCTATGCCATAGCTGTCTCGTTATTTGCTGTGAGCCTCGTCGCCGGAATTCTCGAGACGTTTTGTTTTTATTGTTGCAACAACACCAGCACTAGGATCAAGACGGTCTTGGCTGCCGCGGTATACAAGAAGGTTCGACTGCTCACTTTCATCTCTGTGCAATAAAATCCTGTTCATATTCCTCTTTCGCAGACTGTATGGAGTAAAATTATCGCGCTGTCCCTTTACTTCACTGCTGCTCATCAATTCAATATCAAATACCCTTTACTTCACTGGTGCTCATCAATTCAATATCAAATACCCTTTACTTCACTGGTGCTCATCAATTCAATATCAAATACCCTTTACTTCACTGGTGCTCATCAATTCAATATCAAATACCCTTTACTTCACTGGTGCTCATCAATTCAATATCAAATACCCTTTACTTCACTGGTGCTCATCAATTCAATATCAAATACCCTTTACTTCACTGGTGCTCATCAATTCAATATTAAATACCCTTTACTTCACTGGTGCTCATCAATTCAATATTAAATACCCTTTACTTCACTGGTGCTCATCAATTCAATATCAAATACCCTTTACTTCACTGGTGCTCATCAATTCAATATCAAATACCCTTTACTTCACTGGTGCTCATCAATTCAATATCAAATACCCTTTACTTCACTGGTGCTCATCAATTCAATATCAAATACCCTTTACTTCACTGGTGCTCATCAATTCAATATCAAATACCCTTTACTTCACTGGTGCTCATCAATTCAATATTAAATACCCTTTACTTCACTGGTGCTCATCAATTCAATATCAAATACCCTTTACTTCACTGGTGCTCATCAATTCAATATCAAATACCCTTTACTTCACTGGTGCTCATCAATTCAATATTAAATACCCTTTACTTCACTGGTGCTCATCAATTCAATATCAAATACCCTTTACTTCACTGGTGCTCATCAATTCAATATCAAATACCCTTTACTTCACTGGTGCTCATCAATTCAATATCAAATACCCTTTACTTCACTGGTGCTCATCAATTCAATATCAAATACCCTGAGCGTTACCCTAAAGTTGTCTGGCGGGCTCATTTTTTGTATTCTTTCTACATATTGGTAGATTGAGATTAATCGTGATTCGAGCAAGTTCTTCCCAAAAGCAATACTAGAAATCGGCTGAATGCAAAATCTCACTCAGCAGCCAGGAAATCATTCCATATTGTTTGAGGTCAAAGGAAATAAAAGAATTTTAAAATTGATTCTTTTGAATTCTAATATTTTTTTTATTAATATAATGAAGACCTTTAATCAGCGGCTGCGCTATAATTGTGTTTAGTTCTGTAAAGTATCTAGGCTAGAGTTCAAATCCAAATGACGAAGACCTTGGTTTATCCAGGTATAAATCTGATCGAAAAATCAATTTTAGATTTAGATAACAGACCCAATGAAGGTATATAAGAGTCATTTTATCTATAACCTATATTTAGACAAATATTTGTTGTTGCTATTTTTTATTTTAATATTTAGGCCTTAGATATAGGTTTTAATCTATATAAAGATTTGAACCCGCTAATTTATTTTAAAAGTATGAGAATATGGATGCTCCGATGATATTGTATTCGATCACCAAGTATATATATATATATATATATATATATATATATATATATATATATATATATATAAAGTTTGAAGATAAGGTGGAATAATTGATGAGAGTGCTCAACTGTGGGAGCAATACATAAATATAGAAGATCTTACCTTAAATTTCCATGCATACTACACTTGTGTTTCAAGCGGAGGACAAAGCTGTCGCCGGTCCTCCGCTCTCTTCGGGTATGACTGAGGTGTGTTCGTTTGCGCTTGCCGTTCCGACCTTGTGTTGTTGTTTATTTTCGTTTCCGGGCCACTGATAGTTTTGTAGTAAATGTTTTTTCCGGTGGGGGCACGATGAAAATATTTCCCTTCTTTTGTTGAGGCTTGGTTTTGTGTGTAGAATGAAGTATTTTTCTGCTGTGCAAAGGTTGCATCTGTTTGTTGCTGCCGAGTATGGCTACGCTCTTTCGATTACAGCCCATGATAAGTGGTATGCGGTTTTAGATTCTTTAAGCTTCCATATTAATTCACTTAAAGTTGTGGCCGATTTCTTGTGGTTGAGTCGAAAGCTCGACGTGTGCTGATTGTATCAGAAACGAAAACGAAAATAAACAACAACACAAGGTCGGAACGGCAAGCGCAAACGAACACACCTCAGTCATACCCGAAGAGAGCGGAGGACCGGCGACAGCTTTGTCCTCCGCTTGAAACACAAGTGTAGTATGCATGGAAATTTAAGGTAAGATCTTCTATATTTATATATATATATATATATATATATATATATATATACACACATTATACACACCTGGTTTGTGATTCCCTTTTTGTTTTCAGACTCTGACGATGAATGCCGCAGCTCGGCGAAAGTTCTCAGTGGGCACCATCGTCAACTTGGTCTCAGTTGACTGTCAACAGATCTGCGATCTGAGCACACGACTCTATCTTCTCATCATGTGGCCGTTTGAGATCCTCATTACATTCTTCATGCTATACTATGTGCTTGGAGTTGCTGCCATTGTTGGTCAGTGCTTGTCTTTGGGCACCCGATCATTTATTTTATTGAAATGAGAAAAAATTTAGTCAGGATATACCATCATTTAAAGATAATTTTCCTGAATTCCTAAGTACTCGTATATATAAAACCTAGCCTTCTTTCAATGATTGTTATGTATAGTATTACCACCAAAGAGGCTTTTTACATTAAAAAGGTCCAAAGTTGTTGTTTTTTTTTTGGTTTTTTTTGTCAAAGTGATCGTTCCATCTTGAACTTGTTTGGCATTACTGACGCTATATAATTTGTGAGTCTGTGTGTGTGTCTCTGTGTGTATGGTACTTACAACACGCTTTATGTTGTCTTTTTTTAATTTTTTCTACCAATATCAAGCCATTGCAAGTAATACCACCGTTATTTTTTTTTTTTTTTATTCATATAATTGTCCAGGAATTGTCGGGTTGCTTGTCCTCATCCCGGCTAACGCACACGTGATGGGGTTACTGAGGAGAACGCAGACCGGGCAGCTAGTCTGCAAAGATCACCGCATCAAACTAGTCAACGAGATCCTTAATGGTGTCAAGGTAAAAGTAAAGCTCAATTTGCAAGCAACATCGTTTTGAACAATAATGCTAGCTATATTTCCAGCAAGGTAGTTTTTTTTTCATCTTCAATTGCATGGTGATGTATTTGTCCTCAAAATATCATAAAAATGTTTAAGTTGTTTGAATATTGATTTTGAAGACGAAGACTTTCAATAATGATTATTGCTCCTGTGTGTTCCTCTCAGGTTATGAAGTTATATGCTTGGGAACCACCGTTTGAGAAGAAGGTCTTGGAGGCGCGTAGACTGGAGGTGATGGAGCTGAGGAAAACAGCCGTGTTGAACGCTCTCATTACCCTCTGTTGGGTTGTCTCTCCAGCGCTGGTAATTAGATATCACGCTTCATTTCTATTCTTTTTTCTATTTTTAAAAGTATTTGAGAATACTCTTTCCCCAGTGCTTGCACTCAGCATTTCCCGCGAATCGCTTTATAACGCTTGTGTTTTAACCTGTCTGTATTCTCTTCAAGGTTATTTCACAATTGTTAGTGATTAATTATTGCACCTCTTTTTTCTCCTGAATTCCATCTCAACCCTTGTTAGACTGTAACAAGGCGTTTCTTATCGTACACAGTTTACACAAACCTTCTATTACATTTGTGCAAGTCTAATTCCATTTCTTTTTCTTTTTTTAATTTTAATCTTATTTCATTCGAATATTTGCCGTCCTGTCATCAATCCAATTGAACTCAGAGGATAGTTCAGTTTCTCTTGAATCAAGCACTTACTTTCCCTTATAGTAAAAAAGCCATCCACAAAGACAAAGTGTTAAGGTAAAACATACATGACAAAAACTTTCTCTTTTGTCTCTTTCCTTTACTCTAAGTGAGCCTCTGTCCTCCCTACAGGGGTTATTCTCAGGAAGTCTGTTTCAGTAACATAGCTCCATTTACATTTGAAAGAATAGCATTAAGCTACAAAACATAATGATAAAAAAAATTCAGTTCTGTTCTGAATGAAGCACCAGATGAACTATGAAAATTTACCCCCTGCTTATTACGGTGTGCGCAAAGTAAACAACGTATCTTCTCTCAGTGACTACATCAGAGTCATTTTTCGATACATCTATTCTATTTTGCACATGAAGCTGGCATGGTGAGTGGATAGGTTTTATTCACAGTCCAATAACATCCATTGTGTACAATTTGAATATGAAGTTATATCACCAATACGTAAATGCAAACATAAAAAGTTGTGCAATTAGTTTTGAGCATCATTGACCTTACATATATATATAGATCAGACATGAAAACTTCGCGGCTTTTTTTTTATTCTAGCCTGCATTGCCAAACATTTTGTCCATTTAAGTGTGTTTTAAAACCCCTTAGCAAAATTTGATGTTTGGAAGAATATTGAAGTCGGATGTCTTTTTTTTTTCAGGTGACAGTGACAACCTTCGCTTCCTATATTTTTATCACAGGAAATTCCCTCACACCCTCCAAAGCATTCGTCACTATAGACCTGATTAACCTTATAAAGGCCCCGATGCAATTCCTGCCTAACGTTATCTCTTTATTGACCCAGGTCAGTATCGCCCTTCTAATAATGTTTTACATAACATATAAATCGAGGATTCAAGTCCTCAGCACATGTTTTTTCTCTACTTACACATATCTGTAGGAGATGGTAAGACAAGAATGACGATATTTGCTTATTAGGGAAAAAATTTTTATCCAATCTTTGACACTCCCAACTTTCATATTTCCCATTTCCCAAATCATTAAGAGCCTCTTTGCGATATTGATAGCACAACCATATTTGCCTCCTCTGTAAGACATAAACTAGTAAGCATCCAAAAGCTGTTACATTTTGCCACCTTGAGACATTGAGGTTAGAGCATCTGCTATTATACTTGTAGAGACACTCTTGGTGGGCTCGACCCCTACACCATCGGTGCGTGAGTTTAGAACCTCATTTTCCAGCTCCACAAGGTATTATCCACTATGTTTTTATACACACAAAATAAATGACACTCTCTTGTTGAAGAAGGGCTTCCTCAAACCATTGAAAATGATTTCAAGAATAAAAATATTTTGCTTTCTTAAATATAAACGTTTTTAGAAAATAATGTTTGAGTGTTTGCTTTCTAAAATTGAAACATAAAGTATATCGACGCACATATATGGGCTCCTTGTCTTATTTCAGTTCTCGCTGTCAAACAGGGCTAAGTAGGTTTTGTTTCAAGAAATAATTTTACACTACATATTCCAATTTTCTGTTTGTTTATTTTGTGTATTTTTAGGTTGTGATTGAAACGTCACAAAAGAACTTCGAAATCGATTAGGTAATCTTGAAAAATCTGCAGCCATTATGACTGTTAGTTTTTTAAATGATCACTGCAGATTTTTTTAAATTTTTCAGTATCATAATATAAATCTTCCTCAGAGCCAAGTGTCTTTTAAAAGACTGCACAGATATTTGACGGCAGCCGACCTTGGTGAAGCGTGTAGCAGCATCATCTGCGACGGTAAGACAATACACGATGTTTAGCTCCCATTGATAGGACACAGCCATGTGTCACATTGAGAGTTCCTTTCAGGGCCAAGATGAAGCGTGTAGCAGCATCATCTCCGACACGGTAAGACAATAGATGATGTTTAGTTCCCATTGACAGGACACAGCCATGTGTCACATTTAGAGTTCCATTCAGTGCCAAGATGAAGCGATGCTAGTTTTTCGCGTTGCTTTTGTTGCAGATTTTGTTTCTTTTTGTTATAAAATCAAAACTAAGTGTTCAATTCATTTTTTGTTGTTGTTTTTTTTGTTGTTGTTTTTTGACTTGATTGTAAAAAAAAATAATCTAAATTCTTAATCGGCTGTAAATGTGTTATCGCTAGCTTTCTCTGGGTTTTTTTTTTTTTTTTTTTTTCATTTTGAAAGTGTACCTTATGCATATGTCATAAATCAACGGCAAATTAATGTGATTTCTTAAAGATAGAGGGGGGAATTTTAACTATATTCAGTCTCAATTGACTGGCGTAATATTAGTTGGTGCATCCTTGCTTTCGAGCTTTGCCTAGTTATCACTCTGATTCCATCATCAAATAACTGACTTCAAAATCCTATGTGACCCTCCACGGTGTCACCTCACCCTTAGTAGAGGGCAGTATCCGAACGATTCACCTGGTGCCGCATCAATCCTGAATCCTGGCCCAACCATCTGCCACATGTATGGCCTTTCCAGCACTATACTGTGAATAAATCAACAAATAGATAGTCATGAAGATTGCCCAGGATTAAAACGAAGCTTACATCATGAACATACTTTTAATTAAGCATAAAATATCTTATTGTCATTTTTGCTTGTACTTTCTTACCTCTGCTTCTTTTATTTTTTATTATTTTTTTTTTGTACACTATTTGCTTCTAACATAATTTGTGTATGATTTCAGATTTTCCAATTCAGATGAAGAAAGCTACCTTTACCTGGGATAGAAGCAGCGCCCCATTTTTGCAAAAGTAATGATAAGTTGGTCTAGATCAAAAGAGGCGGAACTAGATATTTTACAAGAAATTTTCATGAAACAATCATGATCGTGCATTGTTGTAATTTATACAAACCGCGACGGAGGGGAAGTAAAAAGGAAGAGAGGAGATGGAAAGAGGAATGGTTAGAGAGAGAGAGAGAGAAAGGAAGGCAGAGAGGAAGACAATAAAACAAGAAAACAAGTAAGGTTAGATAATGCACATGTTATGGTATCTGGCCCGCATAATTATCCGCTTGCCAGATTTTCAAAACCATCAACAAATTTAATCATTCTTTGATTTCATTGTTTAAAAGCCTAATATTGTTGACGACTTAAGTACCTTTTAAATTTAAATTGTTCTAAAGAGACCGTTCGTGTGAAACTGCTGAAATTAGATATTTAATAGTTCAATACAAATGAAAACTGTTTAGCTTATTTTTTCCCCCTCTCCCGCAATGCACCCAATCTTCTATGACGTACTGCCACAGCATCAGCATGGCGATTCCAAGAGGGAAGCTCATAGCTGTCGTGGGACCTGTTGGAGCGGGCAAGTCTTCCCTCCTCTCTGCCATGCTCAGAGAGATGGAGAAGCTGCAAGGCGAGAGCAGTCTGACCGTAAGTAAACACTATTGTCGCTCAGATAAATTCTGAGCTTCTAGCAGATACAAATTATTAAGCATAATATTCTCACATAAATCTAGCATTGAAAAAAACGTTCTATGAGGATCGAAGTGCTCACAAACGAATGATTTATAAATGAATTTAAAGATACAGCAATTCATAGAGTTTAATGAAACAAAAGTTGGGCAAGGGCAAATAGTAAGTTATTGTGGATCTTGGAATAGGCTATTTTCGCGGCAAATTTTATGGACGAAAATGTAAGGTGCTGCCTTGACTTCAGAAGCCAATTCCTTGGATAGCCATGATAAAATATCATCCCATTGTGAACACACAAGGTATCTTTTCAAAGCTAAGAGCCGATTCGTCAGAAAATCAAACCACCTGTTCTCGTCAAGAAGTGTTTTAAAAACAGGATATAACGCCGATTTACCTTAAGCTTGGCTTGAGTTTTTGATGCTTTTGAATAGATCTGAGACAATGTAGCTTTTGAGCAATGATAAGGGGGAAACTGTTTCGAACCTATAATTAAGCGTCAAGAGGAAGTAGCATCGTGACTTGTTTCCCTATTTAAAACTCTGGGGCTGCAAAAGAACTGAAAGGAAATAATCATCTACGTTAAAAGTTTGCAGATTTTCACTGTGGCTTGATACACCATATTAGATTTTTAAAAGATATTGCTTTGCAATATTTTATATCCCATACATTTAAAAAAAATTATCAACCCAGAAGCTTTGAAGTTTTCGTATGCACCACAAATTGAAAACACAATAAATTTGCTTGATAAAATTCAACAAAATGGCTGTATTTTTGCAGGGCCACGTAGCTTATGTCCCACAACAAGCATGGATACTAAACCTGACCCTTCGTGACAACATACTGTTAAATAAACCACTGGACCAGGTTTCCTATCAGGAAGTACTTTCTGCCTGCGCGCTGACGGCTGACATTGACCTGCTGCCAGGAGCTGATTTCACGGAGATCGGAGAAAAGGTTTGGAGTTACTTGCTCTACACCGACAGTTTCGTATATTGGGATATTGCCTTTCTTACAAACTGTGGCTGTTCTCTGATTGTTTGCATGCACTCTGTACATTCGATTATGTGAAAAACATTATTGCAAAAGGTTAAAATGAGTGTTTTACGCATTAATTCTTAAAATCATTATAATCTTTTTTTTTCCAAATCAAGCATTTACATTCAGTTTAAAAAAGGGATAGAGGCAGCAAGAGAGAGAGAGAGAGAGAGAGAGAGAGAGAGAGAGAGAGAGAGAGATAGGTGTGCGTGTGTGTGTCTCTTGATGGGTGTGCTGATGAGAGAAAAGATCTTAACTGTCTTCAGTTTTTATTACCTACACAATCGGCTGCTTTTTATTCAGCAGTACTTTTATTGAATAGTTTCACACACCATAATGAAACATCACAAGTATTAAGACCCCAGTATATAGAGAGAGACGTTAACCTTCTGTCTTGCTGTCAGGGAGCCAACCTGTCAGGGGGCCAGAGGCAGCGTGTCAGCCTGGCCAGAGCTGTGTACCAAGACGCTGATGTGTACCTGCTGGACGACCCTCTCAGCGCTGTAGATGCTCAAGTCGGCAAACACATCTTCCACAATGTCATCGGGCCTCAGGGGATTATCAAAGACAAGGTAATCTTATATGGCCTCACAGATTGTGGGAAGATGTTAGAAGTGTGTTTAACAAGCCTGGGGAGAAAATAAATGACAAGTTATATTGATGTTGAATAAAATCCTTTTGATCAATTACGCTGGCATTGCAATGAGAAAAAGGTTTCATTTTATTGAGGGTTTGTCCTGAGCCTAAAATCTTATGCAAATTTTCTTTGGTTATGCAAGCCACTGCATAACGCTATTCGCGAGCCATTTCACTTTGTTTATTAGCATAGGTATGTTGATTCATACGAATAACTACAATATGCAACATACAAGAGAGATTTTGTTTTGTAAGAAAAATTTTATGCGTATGTTCAAATTTTGAAGACATATGACTTTTTTGGAATTTAAATCAATTTGCTTTCCTCCTATCCCTTTTGGCAGACCCGACTGATGGTCACCCATGGTGTACACTGGCTCCCTCTAGTGGACGCCATCATCGTGATGGATCAGGGAAAGATAACTGAAGCTGGAACTTATGAACAACTAATGATGCATGACGGACCCTTGGCTCAGTTTGTCCGCACTTACCAACTTGAACACCAAGATGAGGGTACAGGTTAACCCTGGATGCATTTACTTGTACATTTTATGCGGTGTTACGAGCAGCAAATCCAAGAGGAACAAATCTTAATTTTAAGATTTGTATATTTATTTCATTATAGTACGAAACTGATGAATGCTCAAGAACAGTTATGAATAGTTGATTTTAAAGTCGAGATATCAATTTCAGCTGAACTATAGCTGTATGGTTTAGATAGTTGAAACATGTATGAATACTTGTTTCTATTGCCCTTATACAAAAAAGCTATAGGTTACTTTACTTGATTTGTGAATACATGTATAATTGGCAGTTTATCTTTTAATAAAGTAACATTTTTGACAAATTGTATATTTGTCGGGATGTTTAAAACCTTTTATCTCTCAATTATCAAATTCTGGCGAGCAATGCTTTTGTTTTGAAATTGGGATACTGCAATCATCGATAAATCTTAAAGATTTGCAAATTAAGTTTGAACGTGCATATTAGGAAAGATTCAATTTACCTTCCGTAAACGAGGCTTAAACGTTTTTATTATATAAAAAAACATTTTTGTTTTGATGATATGAGTTTTTTTTGTCTTTGCCCACAGTGTTAAGTACACAGGCAGACAAGAAACACATTGAAAATGAAGTCTTTTTATGCAAGAAACAGCAAAATATAAAGCAAAACAAGTCAGTATTCTGCTACATTTTTTCAATCATTCTTGATAAATAAGAGGGCGGTTAAATGTTAATTCCTCACTTATGATGTATAACTGGAGTTCAAACTAGAAAATGTACAAGTAAATTCAAACTAGAAAATATACAAGTTCAATATTAATTTGCATGTTAAATCAGCATTCTTCTTCATTTTATCACCCTACTCATATGTACAAGCTGCAATTGGTTCACAACAGTTGACATCACAACACTGTCTCGTTCTCTTCATTTAAGCTTTGATGTTTTCGTTATGAATTTTAAAAAAAATATTAGTCCTGAATCATATTTTTTCTTTGATTTAGTGCTTCTCATAAATAGTCTTATTAAGGCGTTATTTTTTTAATAAAGGTATATAGATAATTTAAGCTATAATTTTAATAAGGGGTTTTCAAGAAAATAGAGATTATATAGCTCAAGAACAATGAAAGAGAAAAAAAAAACAGATTTGAACTGTTATTAGAAGCTTAGCGTAGATTCCACAATGTCAGTTTGAGATTCCATAGTGCTATATCTCTACGCACAACATAATAAAATTAATGTCGTATGAGCGTTATTTAGCGAATATTAGCAACGGTGGACTAGTCATAAATAAGGAAATAATTATGAAGAACTAGATAGGTCATATGAAGAAGAATGAAACATTGCCAAGTTTAAAAATACTTACTGTGCAGACCATTTAAGATAGATCTCCTTTCTTTACTAAACATACTTAAAAACCATGTACATGGGTTACATCCATTAAGGCGTGCATCTGTTTTGGTTTTACAATGATAATACTCAAAATTTTCACCTGTGAAACGTCCTTTTTTTTCCTTCTCCTGTGAACTATCTTTGTGATGGTGATGCTGTACTCCCCTTTCAGCATCCCTACAGAGTGTATCAAAGAAAAACAGTATGATACTATTCACACCTGCAACCAAAGCCAATCAAAGAAAGAATCGATACTCAATCAGGCAACAGGTGATTTTATAAAGAAGGATTCTGGTGGTGAGGACGACACACGCTTGATTGAAGAAGAGGCAGTAGAGGAAGGGAATGTACGTTAAAGTTCTTTCTTCTCGCTTTTTTTTCCTACTGCCAATTCACGGCTGGTATTCCTAGCTTCCATCTTTTGTTTCAGCATAATTGCTACTAGATCTTTTCTTTTTTTTTTTTTTGCAGTGAAATATGTTCTTAATTTAGATCGGCGAAATTCATGGTCAATACCGATATCAATATTGTTAACTTAAGTAATACAAAAAATATTAAGAGACATTTTTACAATGCGTGTTTTAGTTTTGTCTTCGATTTGAGTTAGGATTTGCTCTTTTGAATTAAATATGCGTCGTCTGAATTTTTCGTTTATTTTAATAATTTGCATTTTTGAGGTACCCAGTGTGATTTAAGGCCCATTTCAGATAGAAATTTAATTCACTTAATTGACTGTTTATATTAACACGAATATCTTTAGGTATAGAAGCAATTTAGTTACATTTTGTACAAACATAATATATATATATATATATATATATATATATATAAATATATATTAATATAGAGCTAAAAATCAATTGGTGAAGTAACGCCTAATTTGGTTGAACATTTCACCTGCTTTAAGTATTGTCATATCTGGACATCTACAGATCCGCCTTACTGTTTACGCCACTTTGCTCCGATCCTTTGGCTTCCTTCCTGCAGCAGTAGCTTGCGTCTTT
Organism: Elysia crispata; assembly: GCA_033675545.1. Classification (NCBI taxonomy): domain Eukaryota; kingdom Metazoa; phylum Mollusca; class Gastropoda; family Plakobranchidae; genus Elysia; species Elysia crispata. The sequence continues at coordinate 81,918 of JAWDGP010003256.1, read as the reverse complement.
CTCATCCTCCATAGTGGGGCCAACATGGCGGCTGGGTTTTGGCTTACTGAGTGGACCAATGATGATTTTTTAGCAAACCGTACTAATAAAGGAACTGACAAATACTCATCAGATACCGGCTTCTATATTGGAATATATTCTGTCTTGGTTCTCGCCCAGGGTAAGGAAAGCAAAGGCTGACAAGAAAAGATGAGTGTTCGATTTTAGTTGAATAATTTTAAACAATATTAAGTCCTAAATACAATAATCGTATAATGTATTTCAACCGCAATGTCTCAGTAATCACACAACCATGAAAGTGAAAAAAAATGAAGAGTGTATCTTTGTTGTCCGAGTGACTATGGTTTGAAATTTTTTCAGTAATTATTGTGTGATCCTCTTATCTGAGATACGTTTAACATTGTAGAAATAATGTTATATCTAGGCTTAAAGTTACCAAGTTGGGATAATGCTTCAGCAAGTTGACTGATGATGTGTCGTAATAGAAATATGGATATATATCAAGATTGAATTTTCGATAAACTGTCTTTATGTCCATGTTTAGGTGTAATGTAGTGGTCCAGGTTTGACTATTGTATGTTTTTTTTTCTTTTCATATCAAGTGTCACCTGATTTTTTTTTCTTATCCTCGCAGAAACTTTATAAAATTCATAATCTCTCACGGTAGCTTACTTGGTTTAGTAACTGTTGAGTTGAGATCTACGTCGACACAGTGAAGTAAAAGTAGGCTTGATGGCCAAATCTTAATTGTTTAAGCGCTTCAGGCATTGTCCACTCACTAATGCATCATCGAACTTGATATCAGCTCTTTAAACATTCTGAAGATTATTGCAATGATCAGAGATTCCATTTATTTCTTGGCAATATTTTTAAGGCGACCTACTCTTGTCATAAAGCCATATATCCATCTTGAGTATTGCTCGTTTGCTACCAGCGAAGACTGTTTCAGACAACTCTATGGAAGGAGCTCCATCGCAAAATCTTTCAAATGTTTCCGTTCACAGTGATTGGTAACGCCATATTTATGTTGCTGGTATATGTGCAGATGGTGAATGCATCCCAACGTCTTCACAACTCAATGCTCAACAACATTCTTCATCAGTCCATGGCGTTTTTCGATAGCACACCAGTAGGCCGCATCCTGAACAGGTAAATTCCATGAAAAAATCGTGATATAACTGAATTCTCCATGTCCAAGAGTATCAGACCTTTATACACAAATAACCACATTGAGCAGAGTTGAAGAATTACACAACTGAGTAGTTCTGAATTGTTTAACACCCGTTTCTGTTTTTCTCATAAAAGTTTACGGAGTAAATAGAACTTGATTTTTTAAAAACTTTATAGCTTTACTAGGGATCTGATATGGCGAACATAAAACACAGTATCCTTAAGGTAAAGCTTTTAGCCTTGGGAATATTAATCATGTATTAGGAAAATACATTAAGTTTAATAGAAGGGTTTAAGTTAGCTATTTATTTAAAATGTGAGTCGAGAGTTTACTGTCGCATGGGTTGCAAGTTGATAAAGATATATAAAACAGTCTGACTTTGAGTGGTTGGCAGCGGTGATTTTTTATTTAATAGGAAGAAATATTGTGCTGCAAAATGCTAGTTTTCGCCAATATGAGAACTTAAGGGGTTAGTCTCTATCACCTCTGATTCATGGTCTTGATCAACTAATACAAATAAGTTACCTAAGCATGAGTCTGATTTACATCTGTTAGTGCCTACTTAGGCCACATAGTGCCACGGTAAGCATCTTTTCTTTACATTCAACCAGTTTCATTTTAAGGGACAATGTAATACAGATTTTCATATAACCATTTTGTATAGGCGACAAAAATGACGTTCATAGACAACATGATGGAATCCGCATGGTTATGATGGAGTGATGACAAGGCAATGCCGCAAGCTGT
>JAWDGP010003256.1:5000-75000 GCA_033675545.1 Elysia crispata | reverse complement strand
TCATAGACACATAAGAATTCTTATCTTAAGAAGATGAAATGTAACTTTGCTGAGAATCTTTGGTGTCATTGTCCCCGTTCAGGTTGGCATTGTGGGTAGAACAGGCGCCGGCAAGTCCTCCCTCACTGTGGCTCTGTTCCGCATGATAGAGGCATCAGGTGGGGCTATCCTGATTGATGACCTGGACATCAGCACCATTGGTCTCCATGACCTCAGAGCTGGACTTACCATCCTGCCACAGGTGGCCGTTTTTATTTTGCGAATCTTTTTATTAACAGAATATTTTATATTTTAAAAAAAATTGTTCAGAGATTAAAAAATTGAACGTAATTGTATGTATTTTTATCATCGTGTTTCGAAAATTTTTAGGTATGTATAGTATTTTATCTATTTCGTCTGACATATTTGTAATCGATCGAAAATTTAACTGAAGAAAAGAATTTGTATTAGAAATTTCGGGATCACTTAACATTTATTACTGATATGGAACAAATTTTGAAAATCAATTATAAGAGAATTTCCAACGCATGATAGAATAAAACGGATGTTAGGGAATAGGGGAGACAAAAAAATCCTGAGGTCGTGGCGAGTGGGTAATTCCAAACAAGATCTTTTCATATGTTAACAGCTATTCCGTTCATGACAAACCTTTCTTTAACACCTTTCACTCAGGATCCGATTCTGTTCTCGGGGACTGTGCGCTTCAACCTTGACCCTTTTGAGATCCATTCTGACGCGGCCATCTGGGAAGCTCTGGGTCACGCCCATCTCAGCTCTTGCGTGAAGGAACTTCCCGAGCAGCTGGAATATATTTGTGAGGAGGGCGGCCAGAACCTTAGGTAAATATTACGGTTACTCACGAGTTAAAGATGATATTTCTCGACTATAATGTAGCGTCTTTCAGGCAGTTCTTTAAGAAAGCTCACTCGCCAAACTCCACATCACTCCGACAAGTCATTAGTTTTCCTCAATTATTTTTTGCTGCCAATATTGTTTCGATGGCATTTTGTATCCATCAAGTACATTTTTAGCATCACGATGTTATCTTTTGCTTCTTTGAGCATATTGGCTCTGATTTGTTAGATCATACCAAATAGTGTTAAACCAACATTTAGCAGAAAAACAAAACTTGCCAGGCACCATATTTATGAAGCTTAAAAACCCACAAAACACAACCTGAGAAATCTACCATTCGTTCAAGGTTTATTCATAATAAACTCATTAAACGAAAGCCTTTTTTTCCCACGTGCTAAATTTAAAACACTTGGTCTTCATAACTCACATCATTCTGACGAGGGTCAGACTTCAATTTATAAAGTCGAAATGTAAAATTTGTGATAATCACTCTTCTTTATCAAATACTGCATCTTTTGTTCACTGTGTTCTATATAGATTATTGGAATTGTTTATCTGCAAGTGATCCCGATTGCACGATTGTTTTTCAACCTATTTTCTGCTCTGAAACGACGTATGATTTATTTCCTATTTGCCCTGTCGATTTTTTTTTCATTTGTAATTATTACAAGATATAACATTATAATGAATTTTAATATAAAAAGCAAAATTCTTGAATCCCTTTATGAAATTTCTTAACATTAATCTATAAATGTTTTCAAGAAGGATTCGTCGTCATCCTCAATATTATACATTTCTTGTTCGATGTTTTCTGTAGAACTAAGCTTGCTGCGCTATCATTTCTCATTAACGTTTCCTCACACTCTGTTTCCCTGTCAGTGTTGGTCAGCGCCAGCTGCTGTGCCTTGCTCGTAGTCTGCTCCGTAAGACTCGCATCCTGGTGCTGGATGAGGCCACGGCTGCTGTGGACCTGGAGACTGACGCCATCCTACAGGAGACGATCCGTGAGGCGTTCACAGACTGCACCGTGCTCACAGTGGCGCACAGGCTCAACACGGTCATGGACTACGACAAGTGAGACGTTACAATGTTGTAGATTGGCGTGTGTGAGTGTGTGTACATTGTCTGAAAATTATCTGCTGTGAGGAAAAAAATGAGAAAGGTGGAGATGGAGGTTGGTAAAGGGGGGTGGGGGAGGGTGGTGATTATTGCTTTATGTGGATCTACATAATCTTCTGAATCGTAAAGACTGTAAAACTTAACAGCGTTGAAATCTCTACTGTTGAGAATGTTTCAGTTAAAGATAGGTAAAAGTGCATGAAATTTTGGCGTTGATCGAAAACATATTATCCTTAATGGCTAAAATCCTAGAATTATATATATATATATTATCTTTCTGTTTATTTATGAGCTTACTATTTTTTGTTTTGTCTTTCTTTTCATACAGAATTTTGGTTCTGGAGAATGGAGAAGTCTCAGAATACGGCAGCCCAAGTGAGTTGCTTCAGAGGACATCCGGAATATTCTACAAAATGGCTCGCCATTCTGGAATGGCACAATAAATGAGAATACTCATTATAATCCTTTTGTATTTTGAAAATGGGCAGACCTGTGGTATTATGATAATATAACACATATAAGAAAGATATTGCTTTCCATTTTAAAACAACAATGGGTTTTTAGAGTGAAAACTGACGATTAGATAACGCACATGAAGTCTTTCTTAAAGATATCTAAAAGGAAAAAAAGGCACTTTTTTTTTCAACTTAAGATTTATTGTTGGTTTCATACTTGTTAATTAAAGTCTCTTTTGCTTAAAGTAGTTTAACTTCACAGAACAAGATGGGTTACGCACGACAGTTTAAAACCCTCTGCAAAGGGTTCTTTAGTTGTTTTTTTGCCAGATATCCCCCAGGTATCTATCAGCAGGGGGTGGATCGGTAATAGATCACCTGTCACGCCGAGCGCAGTAACTTAGGAGACGATAAACTGTGTGGTGCCAACAATCGAAGAACCTGATATCATTCCAGCCAAGGCGCTGTGGGCTGTGAATAATTTAAATACTGATATTCTCATTTTCTTTATCTTTTCTCTTGTTATCGATGTTTGGATTTAAGTTCTAGCAAAAAACCAAATTACACCAAATCAACTAAAATTGCTGCGAGCGATATAAAACAAAATCAACCGACAAATTAACAATTTTCAGTAAAGCACAAGAACGCCTGTATCGCAAATATCAGGTTTACTGTTTTAAATGTTTTCCTTTTTTTTCTTAGGTCTTTTTGTGTACTTATCTAAAGATGTCTCCGTGCTTTATGTGTGGTTTTTATGTTGTTTTTAGTGGTGGAGTGATGGTTGATGTAGCAGTTGCTGTTTTTAGTTGTACTACTCATTGTTAATTGAATGGATGTTGTAGTTATTTACTACTTTTGCTTTTTATATTCTCATTTGCTATGTTATTTTATGGGCTGTATTTAAGCCAAACAAAAATTCTAAAACTAGAATATCATATTCTTCAAGAGAGACTTTGATAAAGGGCTCAGGAGTGGAAAGGTTTATTAGAAGGGCCAAAAATACAATGTGTCGTATTGTCGCGCGCATGTCCTCCTTTTACATTTAGACCTTTGATTACTCGACAATGCTTGAATGAACTTGACTTATGGAGTAAGTTAAAAGGGCTGGTTCCAAATTAAAATAAAATAAACAAAGAAGTTTGTCACTTCATTTCATACAAAATAAATTCATACTACAATGGTGTAGACATACAGTATCTTGCTAAACGTAACTTCTTTTCTTTTGTCTTTTTTTTTTACAGTATTTTCAAACATTGTTTACATTTTTGAGCAAATTAGTTGTTTTTTTTAATGTTGTTTCTGTTTTCATTGTAGTTGTAGATGTAGATAAAAATTCTTAATTTACTTATTTATCTGTTTGAATGTGTCTGTGTGTTGTTTGTTTGTTTGTTTGTTTGTTTGAGGTTTTTTTTTTCTTTGTTTCTTTTTTATTTATTTTCCTTTGTTTCTTTTGAATAAGCGAAGGAGGAGTTTGCTTTCATCTGTAACATTATCATACTCCATCTTTCTTTTTAGACTACCCAGGTGTCTTTTAGACTTGGTGTTTTCGATAGTCGTAAACCGTTTCTTAACAGAAAGATTAAGTTAGCCCAACAGAGTCAAACTAGGTGCAGTGCTATCTACTCTCTGTAGAGTTCGCTGCCAACCACTCGAGGCCCTGTCATGTTCTATACGATCACCTGCCACTGTAACTTTCTAGCCTACTTCACGGTAGTGTTATACATCTTTAAATGTCCAATATCCATTTCTCTGCACCTTTTTTTCTCTCTAGATTTTAGAAAATTTTTATATTATCTACATAGCTTTAAAAAAAGCTGAAAACATGCGTAAAGATTTCCGTTTCCGTATCGTATTTGTACAGACGCATAGCGTATAGAACATTGGTTATTACAATGCCTCACTATACATGAAACAAACATTTAAAATGGAGAGAGTGTGTGCTACTCGAACATACAATTCTTTTTTATTTTTTTCTATCAACTGCAAATATGAATTCTTATAAAGCTGAACCATTTCCCCTATTTAAAAGAGTATTACGATGATATGAAAAGAGAATACAACCAATAAGTACGGAAAAGATAGTTACCACATTAGAACCGTGTTCCGTTACTTAGTTTAGGAGAAAACAGGTCTAAAGTTACCTCTAATCCACCTTAACTATACAGAAATGGATAAAAACCCGATGTCATTTTTGGTTCTAAACGAACTGAGAACAATCCAGGTCCTATTTTTTGACTTGGATTTACTGCAAAAGCTACATCAGATAACCAGTTTTACTTACACCTCAAATATTCTACACTGGGCAAGATTATTCCAACTATTAATTGCTTATCCTATTAATACACGTGGAACTTAAGGAAATGACAAAATGATTAGAACTAGTAACTGTGTGACATCATGACTGTGTTTCCCTATTGGAGAGTCTTCTTGTAGCACATTGTATCAAAATAGAACGGAATATAGGTTGTATCTTCAAACATTTAGATCGTTTTTGTTTCAAATTAATACTAGGTTTTGTTAGGGGTAGATACTAGATAGCAAATTAACTCTTTTTTTTAAATTAAACAAGTTATTTCCCCTAAAATTTCGACATTTAAATTATTCTCTTAAACGAGAAAAGTGGGCTGGGTGCTCTCCATTAGTGGAGGTCTGTTTACTATTTTAAGGGTATATTTTTAGAGGTTGCAGCTAAATGTTCTTTTTGTTTGATAAAAATATTGTTTAATAGAACGCACGATAAAAAATAACACAAACTTATGTGAAGTCACATGTCAATTTCAGTCAATTTTCACCCTTTCAAATGCTTATTCTTTAAATTACAATGTATTAAATAACATATCCATTTTGTGCCAATTTGTATAACAAAAGAAAGCACACTCTTATAACCTATGAACATTATTTTTTGAAAATTTGCAAGCTCTATGAGCAAACAAAATGTAAATAATTATGTTTATCCGATTACACACTAGCAAGGAATATGCTGAAACTCATTCACAAGTGAGGAGGGGCGATAGATTGGTTAAAACCTGAAATTCAGCGTTGTTAAGGAAAGTGAGAAAATGACCTTTTTCCTTCTATTTTGAAATATAAATCAGCCTTCAGAAAGACATCTCAAATTAAAAAATTTCCTAATGTCGTTTACACGTTTACAGAATACTAAGGATATTGGCAGTCTCGAGAATTGAAATGTTGATAATGTAGAGGGTCTGGCGTGTACTAAGAACTCGTAGAGACAGATTAATGAAACAGTCTGGTGAACACTTTGAGGCACAGCCGTATATACGAATACATGGGATGTAGACAGTCTACATTCATATCTCGGAATCCCATCGCTGTGTGATCTATAACTTTGCAGATATGATTCGCAGACTCACCCTAATGCATCCCATGTGGCAGAGGAGGGAGGGAAGTGTTGATCCGACCAGCCGATCTGTGAGGGAAATTTGTCAAACGTTCCTGACATGTGCGATGATAAGGAGATAGAGCAGTGCGTTCGTGCTTGGTGGGTGGGGAAAGGGAAGTAACCTCTGGTTTCGTTAAGCTTTCAACCTTGAATTTTCTCTGTACTCTTGCATTTAAGAAACTTCCCAGAGTTGTTTTATAAACATTCTCACCATACTTTGGCTGAAGATATGTTTCAATATATAATCAGACATAATGTCTGGATTATGTCTATTTTTTTTTTCAACATTTCAAGTGTGTATTTCGATCTTCATATCTTAAACCAGGCCAAGGTCAAGATACAACATGCAGATGAGAATTTAACCATCTATTTGTCTAACAGGTGCGTTCGAAAGAAGATAGAAATGGAATGGTGGTAGACGATGGATTTCAAGATAGCTTTTTTATGGGACCAACCACATGTACTGTTTTATACGCTGCTTTTACTTTTTTTAAACCTGAGCAAGTTTGATCAAAAATTTCTTTTCATATTCTAACTCTATGCCTTTTAGGTAAACGAAATTCTTACAGTGAAAACAAATGCGATTACACTTTATGAAAACTTCCCGCTAATGGACGGAATTCTTTTTCTTGAGATGATTACCACCCGACCCCCCATTTTATTCACTTCTCTTTATGCACCTTTAAATCATCCTCAATAGTACTAGGAATGGTATTTGTAGTAGTAGTAGTAGTAGTAGTAGTAGTAGTAGTAGTAGTAGTAGTAGTAGTAGTAGTAGTAGTAGTAGTAGTAGTAGTAGTAGTAGTAGTAGTAGTAGTACGAGTAATTGTAGTAGTAGTAGTGGTAGCAGTAGCAGTAGTAGTAGTAGTAGCGCAGCAGCAGCAGCAGCAGCAGCAGTAGTAGTAGTAGTAGTAGTAGTAGTAGTAGTAGTAGTAGTAGTAGTAGTAGTAGTAGTAGTAGTAGTAGTAGTAGTAGTAGTAGTAGTAGTAGTAGTAGTAGTAGTAGTAGCAGTAGTAATAGTAGTAATAGTGATAGAATTAGTAATAGTAGCAGTGGTAGTAGTACTAGTTGCGGTAATAGAAACCTACTTACTTTATTTTTCAGCAGAGAGATTGAAGCGGCAATAAAAAAAAATCAGGGCATTAAAAGACTTGTGTATACCAGAGAGCTGAACAATTTGTTCTTATGTCTTTTTCCGACCTTTAATTTCCGAAAAGAAGCCCAATCTACGAGAAGGAAACTAAAGATTATGAGGGTTTGTGAGAAATGGAAATAAGCCTAACTTAGAGTGTATTAAGAGAACTAACATAAGAAAAATCTATGAGCGTATATTAAGCATCAGGGCGCATTATTTATATAATACTCTTTGTACTTGCTTCACGTTTTACTGACCTCTTAACGTAAGCTGAGATCGATTCGGGAGGAATAACAGTTTTAAAAATTTCACTATGTGAGAAAACGATAGCAAGCTTTGTCACCTTCAAACATTATGAGATAATTTTTGTAGACATTCACAAAAAGATTTTTTTTAACTAGACCCTATGCAGTTGTTTTACAGATATCTTATTAGTTTACAGATTGTTCCCTCGTTCTTGTAAAAATCATTGAGAAACACACTAGTGAACTTCGCAAACACAGGAAAGTCTTCGTATTGGATTTGCAGGGACATTATCCAGTCCCATCTCTTAGTTCATCCTTAAATTCCATTACGTACTACCACGCTATCGAAAACATCTTCAGTTATCGAGCCAGATGATGTAAATGAAACAAGTTCGATATATTTGTTACAAGTCAAGCGCAAATTAAGGTCTTCCGCAATTCGATGTTTAATCTCCAACATTGTTTATAAATTTTCCGAGGAGTACAATATTAATTTAAACCTAACTGCAGAGTAAAAATGGAATAGGCATCAGTAAAAAAAAGTATTTGTAAAGAAAAGACGCGGTCATGTCAATGTACAGAAAGATAAGATAGATCTGAAAGTCAACGATTACAATACTTGGGCCTAACACAACTCACATAGTAGATAGCGCCATGCCTACATTAATCTTTAATATTAAGAAACAGGCCTTTTATCGAAGCTCAAGTGAGCTACTGAGAATACGACTTTGTCCTATACATCTCAATATCTGTTTCGTATTTCTATTTCAGAGGACTTCTTTTCTCGAAAATTCACCAAACGCAATAAAGTGAAAGGAAGGAAGACATAGCCATTTGATTAAGCTAGCAATAATTAGCAGCGAGCTTTATTGTGAAAGGAGAGATGTACTTAGTACAAAAAACAAAATTCACGATTAAAGACGCTACAAGAGTTTGCTTTTTCTGTGCGTAATTGTCAGGAGATTCACGAAAATTCATGACAGACGGACAAGTACATGTACTTCAAGCGTGATGAAACTGAATGACTGGATAAAAAGACACGGAAATATCTTGTTTATGTATGTGCTGCATGAGTTCACTAGATTTAGAATCTGGATAACCGTATTGGTGGATGCAAAGACCTTGGTGTAATATAATACTTGTAGCAGCAACAATTGAAGAAATAGAAGAGGAAGTAATATTAGTAGCTTTAGAAACAACAGCAGCATTAGTAGTTGTAGCAGTAGTCGTAGAAGTAGTAGTTGTAGCAGCAGCAGCAACAGTAGTAGTAGTAGTAGTAGTAGTAGTAGTAGTAGTAGTAGTAGTAGTAGTAGTAGTAGTAGCAGCAGCAGCAGCAGCATAGTAGTAACAACAGTAATAGTTGTTGTTGTAGTAGTAGTAGTAGTAGTAGTAGTAGTAGTAGTAGTAGTAGTAGTAGTAGTAGTAGTAGTAGCAGCAGCAGCAGCAGCAGTAGCAATAGTAATAGTAGTAGGAGCAGCAGCAGCAGCAGCAGTAGTAGCAGCAGTAGTAGTTGTAGTAGTAGTAGTAGTAGTAGTAGTAGTAGTAGTAGTAGTAGTAGTAGTAGTAGTAGTAGTAGTAGTAGTAGTAGTAGTAGTAGTAGTAGTAGTAGTAGTAGTAGTAGTAGTGCAAACAATTTACTAAGCTACCGACCTCCATAAGTACAAAAAGCTTAATAAAAAATTATCCGTGTCGGGTTTTTTAGGACAACTCTTAAAGAGGTCATCAGATAAGGTCACCACATTATACCTATGGATGTTTAAAAATAGAAACAGGATCTCCGCCTCTATCGACAGGCCTCAGGCAGAGGGATAGGTCTTTGTTAAGTTTTTCATGACTATACAATACACAGTCATTATCTTTGCTTGTCACACTTGAACCCAGGCTGGCTGTTTCGGTGGAAGGTCGCATTAAAAAAGAAGCCCGAAAAGCAGATGTTTGGATTCCGAAACAAATGCCGGACCTACAAAATAATAATGCGCGCATATTATTGGCTCTTCTTACTCATGAAGAAAGCTGTTAAAGAATATCCGGTAAGAATGGTCCGGTATAAAGTGTATATAAAGAGTAAGATTGTTAGAGCTACTGTGACTTTTGTAGACACTGGATAATAAAATTGATCCTCGTATATCTGATTTATTTATTCTTTGCTCCAGTATGGATCCTCGCACAACTTGCATCGTCATTCTTTTTCTGACATCCTTGGCTTGTAAGTATTTTACTCAGTTGTAAAAGCAGCTAACTGTGACTATAAAACTTTAGAAAGCCTTGACAGGTTTTCTGCAATCTTTACACACAACGAGATCATAAAACTGACTTTTGAAATTATTAATACTTTTTTTTTTGCCTAACATAACTATATTTTATCACTTCCTCATATGTTGAAAGACTATTTTCCGTGAATCAAGCTAGGGGCTTAACATTATTTTAATTAATCTTCAACGTACATTTCATTTGAAAATGGTTGATCACATATTATGAGTTGTCCTAAAAATAAGAAAATGGTTATAGTTAAATATAAAGGCGGCTCTGGCTGCTAAAGATAAGATTAAGAAAAAAAAAACCTCTTAATTTCTTTAATGGAAAGTAGGCTAGACTAAGAAATTTTCCCCTCACAAGGTCTGTGAACAAAGTTTTTTGTTAAAGTCGGTAATACTGAAGAATATTTTTATCAATATTATTTGAGAGAGTCATGGATTGTTCTGTTTTCATTCTGGTTTTTTTTTGTTTTTGTTTTTTTTTTTTGAGGGGGGGATTGTTCTGTCTTGTTTTGTTTTATTTTTTTAATTGTTGTTGCTTTGTTTTCCATTGTATACATTCTTAATTTGTTGGGCTTTTATTATTTTATTATTTTTTTTTTGTTGCCCTTGTATATTTCTTCCGATTGCTGACTATTCTATAATTATCATGTTGGAATACTTGTGAGAACGAATTACACAATCGAGATTGTGGTACTGCATTTTTGATGTTCCTCTGCCTCTGGAACCCACCCAGATTTTCAAATCGTACACTCCATAAAACTCTTTCCTGATCTTCCTCAGACGCCCAGAAGAGAAACCCTGATATCATAATCGCGGAAAGGGCTCGATGCATGATCGCCTGCCGACCTGGAGAGTTTCTCCTGTGGAGAGAGTGCCGCTGTGTCAGCTTCCACGACTTCACGCTCCAGCCTCCAGCTTACAGCACCACCACAGGGGCGTCTACGACCTGCCGACCTCTACGCTGCCCTATGAACCAGAAGGTGTTTCCCTGCGCGGAGCACCAGCTGGACAGCGACGGCTGCCCGACATGCCGCTGCAAGTGTTTCAAAGTGACCTCCAGGCAGTGCCCGACTGATTGCAAGTACGGCTCACAGTGGACCACAGACGAGAGAGGTTGCAAGGTGTGCTCTTGTGCTCCACGCCCTGGTCCTGATAAATGTCCTCCGGTGTGTGCCATTTATTGTCCGTACGGAAACATCCTGGACTCTGACGGCTGCCCGACGTGTTCTTGTAACAGCGGCGACTTGCAGCCTTGGTAGATGGATTGTTGCTGATTACGTTTATTTATCATTTTAGAAAGTACAATAGCAAAAAGACCCTGAGATGAGTAAAATTATGTGTAAAAAGAATTATAATACAAAAACCATTCATTTTACTAAAACCAGTTCGTAGAGGTTTCATTAGGATTAGGATCCTATGAAGGCAATGCTGAAAGACATATTTTTCAATATTGTTACACAGTGAGTTGTATTATTTATTTTGATTTGCTCAATAATTCAAACTAATAATAATATAATAAGTTGAAACTGTTGAACAATCAGATTTTCCCTTTTGCCACAACAGTCTCCTTGAAGCTAAATTAAAGAAGCAGTAATCTATTTTTTTTAATCGTTTCTGCAATAGATTCGAACTCATTGGCTATAAAAATTTCCTTCACTAAATTTATGCTTGAAGCTTTTTTTTAAAGGTCCAGTGCCATAGACAGGACTGATAAAGTTCATTACCTGTTTCTCCGGTCGAGATCGTTCACAAAGTCGTGATATCTGGTATGGTCTGCTTATCATATAAACCGCTGTCTGGTACTGTGAGATGAAAACAAGGAGTCTGGAACATAGACAGTGGTCACTATCAGTTACAAACCTGCACGCTATAATTATTGTAGAAGGGAACAAAGGCAAATCATGAGGCTGGACGTTCATCAGTTCTTAAATTTGTAATGTGGTACATTATTTGCGTGATTGAATGTTCAATGGTATATTTTTGGTACAATTGAGGATATAAGTAAAAATGAAAAAAAAAAGGAACAGCTGAGCCTTACATTGGACTGGGGTTTTTTTTATATACAAAGTTCCTTCTAAATTGTATGTTGTATTTAAGTAAGCTTGAGAAGAATATCAGTAAAGATAAAAAGAAAAAATGTATTATCAGCTAATCAATACCGACATCCATAACTCACAGGCAATCATATTGGTTTTCTTTACTCAGAAAATGATTTAGATTCTGTGTCAATCGCATGACAGACTTACATGTATATTTCAAAGCATAAGAGTGATTGGAAAAAGCAATATAAAATTTGCTTCAGTATGAGGAGATTGGTTGAAGCATCCTCCACTTAAGCTATTTGGTGCAGATGTTCAAACCTGTATTTTCGCCCGAAGATAAAACCTTAATTTCTGTTACTGTGTAATCTCATGTCTCAAAAATTGAGAGTGTGGTGACTCGCTAGACATGAATGTAAAAAAAAATTGTTCGTTTCTTTGGCTTTGACAATACTCATTGAATCATGTAAAACAAATAATGTATTTTAATTTGAAACATTGATTGATAGCACATACACATACTGACTGTCCATGACAATGTAATTTCATATTGATTGTTACAAATGGAGCAAGCCTCCGTCGGGCAGAATACAATTTAAAAGATTAGCGCTCGGGATCGATGAAGATCTGATATGTTTAATCGGTATCAAAATTGTATTGAACGGTAATAAATGTTTTTTGAGTGATTGCCTACATTTTTATAACTTTGTTTTCCGAATAAACATTCGAAGACATGACTAAGAAATTCAATGCTTGTGATACAAATTTACATGTCACCACAATTTACGTGTGGATGATAATATAAATTGTTTGAAATTGATGGTGTCGATTAAGGCATTAAAACAATGAACAAAAGATAAACCGTGTTGAAAGCTTTATCTTTAAAATAATTACACCGGTTGTTGTAATGTGAGTCAAAGCTGTTATGGTCTGAATGTATGAGTTGAAGAGGCTCAATTACTTGTTTCCATGTTACATTTAAAACGATAAGAGGAGGAGGACTTTTTTCCCACTTTTGTTTTTAATGGAAGCCATCTTTACATTAGACATGATCGAAAAAATGATCTAGCTTTTATTGTTCTGCAGTATTTCTTCCTCCAAATTAAGTTTATTCTCTCCTTTTTGTTTTTTTTTTTTTTCCCTAGCTAATCGATTTTCAGAATTTAACAATAAAAAGAATTCATAATGCCTTTAATGTTTAAAATTTGCAAAGTCAAATCCCTCGAATTTGGATGAAAAAAAAACAAACTTTATACACACACACATATATGTATATATATATATATATATATATATATATATATATACACACACACATCCCTATTAAATAATTAAAATAAGAGTTTTCCTTTCCCGTTTCCAATAGATCTATTCTTCTCTTCTAATCATTGCCTGAAATTTGAGTTTTCTCCTTTTTTAAACACCGACTGGTCGAGTGGTATGTGTGTTGCATGCTGTGACAAGATATTAGCCTTGATATGGACCCAACAATGCTTTACATTCCTCCGTAGACATAAAAAAAATGAAATAAAACAAATGGAGACGAATGAAATCAACAATCTTAGATACGCTTTATTCGGATACATAAATAAACCGGTTTGCTCGTGAACAATATGTAGATTGAATATTATGTACAACAAATATGTTCCACACACTGTCATAGCTCATTGTAATACATTGTTTCATGTGTGAAGAATTTCCATTACTTAATACGACTCTGTTCATGAACAAACTGTTACAAACTGAGCTGAACTTACAATACCAGACACAATTTATGAGGATGAAACCAATAAAACATCAAAGCTTTTAACATGGTGATGACTCCATTAATCTCTGACTGGAAGTCAGTCCTGCCCTAAGGTCAACAAAAAATTTTATGGTACGATAAGTGGAAGGAAACTTAAAGTGAAGTGCTTCTCGTTGTCAAATAGGTTGTGAAATATGTCCTCAAAAATTGAATCAAATATGAGCTGGGTATGAATGTGATATTATCAGTGTCACTGATAAATTTCTAATAAACCAATCAGCTTTGATGATTCTTCCGGATACAGAATGTATGAGTGTGGACAACAGTCCCTATAACAAGTTATGTAACACGAACAAGCAACTAAAAATACGTTGGAAATTAAAAAAAAAACATGTTAAATATCCAAAATCACTCATCATTCATCAGCTAAATTTTAAAATATTCCTAGATCCTGTCCTTTTCTTCATCCAAATATTATCCTGCAAGTTATGCTACAAGAAGGGGGCAGTAAAAAAACACCAAGCGCTATGTTTGAGGGCGGTTTATAGGCTTATAACACGTGATTCTTGGCTTGACGAACGCAACTCAAGGTGACTTGATAGGATATAATTTTTTTACAGACTTAATTCTTTATCTTGAAGCATATTAACTTAAAATAAACTTAAAAATTACTAAATTTTTTTTTTTTTTTGCAGTACCTCAATTCCCGAAAAAAAAGTCATTTTGCTTTTTATTTTTTGTTTTGTTTTTTTTTGTTTTTTTGCTTGATCTTTGTTTTCTTATTTGTTTGGGTTTTTTTTTAATTATTTATTACAGTTTCTGGCAGTGTAAATTGCTGACACACTTTTGCTATAGAAAGTGTAGTAAAACATGAATGACGATTGTGAGCTTTTCCCTCGTCATGAGCGTCCTAGGCCGATATCTTCTATCTCTGTGTACATCTGACACACCGCGCATGGGCAACAGAATGACGTCACAATACAGTCATCTGAAATGGTACCCTGAAAACAAAATATGATAATATTGAAATATTTCTTATAGGCCTACTGTTTATATGAAAATCACGAGTGGAGTGTGTCTGTAACATACATATATATATATATATATATATATATATAGCGCTACCCAAGCCAGGAAAACCAAAAGGACCACCACAAAATCTGCGCCCTGTTACGTTGTTGAACTCTATAAGGAAAGTGCTTTCAACTATCGCTCTAACTAGAATAAGGCCTGCTGTGGAAAACTATATCTCTTGCAGTCAAAGTGGCTTCAGGCCTAACCGTAGTACGTCTGATGTAGTATGGGCCCACAGATGGATCTCAGCCAAGGTTCTCAATTATGCGGACATCGAAATAGACATCACAGGGATAGATATGTCTGCGGCATTTGACACAATTGACAGAAAACAGCTACTGCAATTATTGACAAATCTTGTCACGGAAGACGAAAAGCGAATAATACAATTCCTGCTGAGCAATACAACACTCAACGTCAAAATCAGCGGCGCCAACACTGAAGAACCCTTTCTCACAAACATAGGCACCCCTCAAGGAGACAGCCTAAGTCCAGTACTTTTCATCATCTATCTTGAACAAGCACTGAAAGATGTGAGATCAACGCTCGACAGCCCATCAAACACAACAGAGGCACATGTTCCTAGTGAGATAGCATATGCTGACGACATAGACTTTATTGGCAACCAACCAGTGAATGTGAAAAAAATAGAAGAAACACTCAAAGTTCACAAACTCAAAGTCAATGTAGACAAAACGGAGCACACCTCAGTAAGAAAACATTCAGAGGAATGGAAAACATCAAAGAAAGTGGGTTCACTGCTTGGCAGTAAAGAAGACATAGAACACAGAAAACACCTATCAAACATAGCATTGAACAAGATGGAACAGATATGGCACAGAGCGGACAAAACCAAGCAGCGCACAAGAATTAAGTTATATAACACCTTAGTTAGGTCAGTTCTGTTATACAATTGCGGCACATGGGCACTGACCAAAACAGACGAAGAAAAGTTGGACTCTTTCCATCGAAAGCAGCTGCGCAGGGTTCTGGGAATTCGATACCCAACAAAAATTTCAAATAAGTCCCTCTACAAAAAATGTGAACAAACCCCAATTTCTTTGGAAGTGTTGCAAGCAAGGTGGAGGCTGTTCGGTCATGTACTTAGGCGAGAACCATCGATCCCTGCCAACAAAGCTATGGCATTCTATTTCCACGACAATGCCAAACGAGCCAGGGGTAGGCCGATCACCACACTCCCAATGACTCTCAATAACGATCTCAAGATACTGCAAAATCGGAGGATCTCTCTCACATCACAAAAAGACCTGGAAACAATAAGAAAGATTGCAGAAAGAAGACAAGAATGGACTACCTTCACCGCAGACATAAAGAGGGCTGCCGAAGCTGCGAGGTCGGACGACACTCCGAGCGGAAGGCCTTAATAATAATAATAATAATAATAATATATATATATATATATAATCTCTCTTAAGTATCAAAGATAATAATTGCTGATCTTAGATGTTTACGACTTAAAGTAACAGTAATTATGGCAGTAGTCGTAGTAGAAGTCTAGTCGTAGAAGTAGAAGTGACTATTTTAGTAGTAGTAGTTGTAGTAGTATTAGTAGTAGTAGTAGTAGTAGTAGTAGTAGTAGTAGTAGTAGTAGTAGTAGTAGTAGTAGTAGTAGTAGTAGTAGTAGTAGTAGTAGTAGTAGTAGTAGTAGTAGTAGTAGTAGTAGTAGTAGTAGTAGTAGTAGTAGTAGTAGTAGTAGTAGTAGTAGTAGTAGTAGTAGTAGTAGTAGTAGTAGTAGTAGTAGTAGTAGTAGTAGCAGCAGCAGCAGCAGCAGCAGCAGCAGCAGCAGCAGCAGAACGCCTGCGTTGATCAAATAAAACCGGTATGAAATGGTCGCCATTCCAGAGGTATAGACCAGTCAGGAGCTGCGTCCTGATCGAGGTTGGCTGCTGTGGCATGTCATGACCCAGTGAACATATTGCTCTCTGCAGGACCAGACAGCTCCGGAGATGGAGCTAGCTATGACGCCACAGGTAGATCAAGACATATTTGTATCAGAAGTGACAGTCGCGGAAACAGCGACATATGTTACGTCCAGGATAATTGCTTGGATGATGAAGATGATGAAAACATTCTCTGTCGTTAGGCCGAGTTGTGTCGACACACGCTGAAAGCACGCAATGCTCGGTCGGATCCTAATGAGCTAAGGGCCATGTGGTTTTGTTTATTGCGCTTGCACAACTCCCATCTCCGCGTCTCAACCCAACCGATTGTTTCTCCCTTAGTTGCATGATATAAGAAAGAGCATAAATGCAGTAAGCGCCACACCACAAGATAGTGTTTTGAAGATACTTTCCCTTGATCACCATTCTTAGCGATATAAAAGAAAGAAATTTGATGTCAGTCAGCCCTGATTATACGTATAAAAGAGTCTGAAAAAGACTCCAGGGCGCGTTAAACAGTTAAAAAAATCTATAATCCCAGCAGTGGATGCTCGGAGATGTAAAAAAAAAAAAAATGAATAAAAAAAAAAAGGGGGGGGGGGGGAGTTATTTTCGAGAAGTAAGATGAGGTGGGTCGGGGTAGGGTTAATACCGCTGACAATGCCGGTATTTGACTCATACTGCACGTTTTTTTTTTATTCATGGATTAATAGAGAATGAGTCCCAGCTTGATCTTGGCATTGAAACCTGCGACAAGCGAGTGACCTGCCCTTGGTGTCACTTCCTATCATGCATACTGCAGACCTTCCCTTCCAGACGAATAGGCTGTAGGTTCATTCACAATACATAGGCTTAGAAATAAGGAATGAGGAGTTGCTTATTGCTAAAACTATAGTTTAAAAAGTTTTAAAAAAGACAAAAATATCTTATATAGAAAAGCTGTTTTTCCACTACGTAGAATTATATTTCAATCTAATTGTCGACCCGTTTGGTATGTGTGAGTATCATATTAGTAGACATTTCTCTCAATAGTATTTTTTTTAACCAATTTTTTTCGTCTGACTCTGCTCTGATTGTCTCGTTACAAGTATTAGTACCATTATTAGTATGTTTTTCCTTTTCATCTCTTTCGCATTGTCCTTTCATTGTGTCTTTTACATTTCTTTTCTTTAATCAATTTTGTATTCAGTTTTTTTTTGTTGTTTTTTTTTTTGTTTTTGTTTTTTTTTTAATCCCAACTTGAAACCTCTGAGTAGCGTGTTAGAGAAGGCATTACACCCATTCCCAGTCTATTTAGAATAGACCGATCTGTGCCACGGTCTGCGCATGTCTCAAGCTGTGGTGGCAGGTTAGATGCTATTGTTTTCTAGTCTCTCGATTCGTGTTATCGCGGAGGTGGGTTGTTTATTTCAGTGGATATTGTATTATTCTCATATCATGTTTCTTATTCTCACCATTTTTCCCTCACAATAAGGATGTCTCTCCAAACAGACCTGTATCCTATGCTTTCCTACTCAAGAGAGAGATAGGGTAGGGTCAAGGTATCTTTCAGACCTCGGTTTTTAGATCGATTCCTTGGTAAGATGACATGCACACACACATGTATATACATATAATATACATGTGTACATGTATATACATATATATATATATATATATATATTATATTAAGAGAGAGAGAGAGAGAGAGAGAGAGAGAGAGAGAGAAAGGCGTGGACGAATCATGAAGAAAAGGAGGGAGAGAGGGGAAAAAAGCATGTGTGTGTGTGGGGGGGGAGGGGGGGGGGGTCTCAGATAAAATATTGCTTTTTGCTTTGCTTGTTTTTCTTCTGTTTTTGTTTTTCTCTTTGTCGTGAGTGTTTTATGTTAACTCGACAAGGGAAGATAGAACCCATTATGTTTTGGCTCTAAGGAAAGCACAAGTTCAGATAGGCAGAATATCTATCTCTGTTGTAATTAATAAATAATAACCCAACAAGGAACTCTTTCTGGTAATTATGCTAAGATTTAGCTTAATTTCATATCAATAAATACGGATCACTATATGAAGTCTCAGCTATTATCTATAACATTTTACAAAATTTCATCTTCTAAACCAGGTCAGAAAGGCAACTTGATGCTACTCTAGATAAAGTGAGATACGTCTCAATGAGAATATCAAGTTTTACTGACATGATTATTCTCATGAACCGCATGTGTCGAGAAATCTTTCTGTGATATCTTCAGATCAGTTGCTCTTGTTTTAAAAACCTTTTTCATTCGTTTCGTGTGTCATAATTTTTAGATTTATCAGGTCATGTTTATTTCGGTGCGACCATGACATTGTTGTTTAGACTTGGCTTTCTTGTTGCATCAAGAGTTTTTCTTCAAGGCAAAGAAGAACATGGTTGGGCTTGTTTGGTGGTTTTTCCGCGATAAATTGCAGTCGATGTTAGATTTCTTTAATCTCTAGATGTGGCCGCTGCGGGTCCTTGTTGCGTTCATAATGTTTAAAATTCTGAAGTTAAAGATATGTTGGTTATTATCTGGTTCTTAAATAGATTCGAATATATAATTAATATGTCGTTTCTTTGCGTCTTTTTTTTATGTTTTGTTTGACAGTGGTTTGGTAGACCAGCCTTTTTAGAGACAGTTTTCTTTATGAGGCGGCATGAGATTTTTTTTGTATCGCTGCAGTTACATAGTTTTTCGCTACTGTCCTTATTACTCGCGTGTTAGGCCTGCTTTGTAGTGGCTGCATAAATTCTATTGGATTTTTCTTGTGTATCTGAAGCTTACTTTCATTCTGATTTGGTAGAGTTTCTTGTCAGCTACCTCTCATCTTATTACAAGAAAAATCAGTTGAAGGGAAAATTATTTCAATATTTTTTCAATGAAATGATTATTGAAATTTAAGGAATAGAGTGTTTGAGCACGCTGTTATACCAAATAAGACATGTTGTAATGTACATGATTTAAAAAGCGCTGAAAGGTGCTTCAATTTATACTTTTACAAAGGTGAAAATGCTGCTACCTAAAAATTCTTTGATTCTTTCAAGAGTTCATTTGATTCCAGGACAATGCAGCGCAGCAATTTGAAGAAACATTTTTAAAGTTGCTGTTTCTCTCCCTGTAAGCATCTTTTTTGAAAACATATATACTGAAAAGTAAAAAACAAGATTCGGCTTATGGGAATTGAAATTTGTGAGTGAGAATACGGATTTAAAAAAAAAAAAATTTTTTTTTAGTTTAAAAATAATCTATACATCTTGTTAGAAAGGTTTGAGTTTGAAAAACGCCGACAAAAATGAAATGTGGCAATATCAAAACTGAAGTTCGATATTAGACTATTTCTTTTTTTTTAATATTTTGTTAAGTTTTAGATTTGCTCTTGACTTTGTTTGAAGGTGTAGAAAGGAGATGGGCTTTTCAAAGCAAAAGGTAAATGTTATTGGTTTTTCTTTTCATGTCATTTTGCTACTCCTTTCTTGGCCTCATCCATATATCCAGAAGTGCACAGAAAAGAAACCAAGAAAATTTGGCGAAACCTTGAGCTAGGTGAATACCTGTTAATTACCCCCTGTCTGATTACCTGGATTCCTCCCAGAATGCGGACCTTGAACCTGAGGGCAGCACCTGTGCAGGGGACGTAAGGCAACCAACCTGGGTCGCCGAGACTTTTCGCCACGTCGCATGTCATACAAGGAACTCTCAAGCATTGGCACAGGACTGAGGAGTTGACATGAGTTTGGCATCATCGTTCAGAGCAGAGAGAGGGATTGGAACAGACCAAAGTGAATTTCAGAGCTATGTTGTATGAGGATCCCGTCTGCCATGAGTGTTGATCACAGGGCCTCCTCGTGTTAGTTAACTGTTCTATCGGCTTCAAACTCAAAAAAGTTTAATAAAGCTCATTAAAGTTTTGATAAGGTCATCAAAATATCAAAAAGTCTACCTACGGTGGTGCTGAATCATTTTTTAATGCGATTTAGTAGTGGGAAGTGAAAAGTCACAATTCAGATAAAGCCTGGTCAGTTACACTTCAAATATTATGGAGCCAAAACGTAAGACACCTCATGAGGATTTTAAATTGTTTTTCTATCTTTATCACGAACAGATCGAGTAAATACGTCATTTTTTATACTTGCTTATAATATCTTAATTTCATTGGTTTCTGTCGATTGCATTAACTAGGTTCATAGAGTTTTGGCGCAATAAAAACAACGAGAGCAGAAAATAAAATTCAGCAGTTAGAAATCTTTTTTTTAATCCTTTATAATTTAATTTGCGATAGTCTTTGAGCACATTTAATTAATTTTTTACAAGCATTTTGCAAATGATTTCGCTTGGAGCTCACAACAAAAATACACACTAGCTCTTTCCTTTCCGTGTGTTGTCACAGTTGCAACATAGAGAAGAAATAGATGCGTGCTTAGAGAAACAACAGGGTAGACTTTCGACATCGCCTTTAGGAAGACAATACTTAAATAACACTCTTAATGATTGAATTTTAATCGTGTGTCGATGGACTACTGCAGGCTTAGGTCTTCTAATAAGGAAAGTGGCTTTTTAAAGATTTCAGCAAAAGAAAATGATATCAAACACCCATACAGTTCACATGAAACATAGTTTAAATATGATTATTCGGTCAATGGCTCGCCCCTATCCCCAGTGCAATGTGTCGCGTATTAACCTCCAAAAAATAAAATGTTGATCTATAAAGTATAATGATAATGTAAAAAGTGTGGGATTCAAGAGAGGAAATATTTTGGGGCTGCGCTTGTATATAAAATATCGTAGCTTGTAAGAAAGAGAATCGTTGAGAATAATAGGGAGGATGAGGAAGAAAGATAGATGGAGATATAAACAGAAGTTACATTTTGATCTCCAACATCAGTTCTAAAACTAACTGAAAGCGTTTGGCTGGATTTATTTCGGGTCCCCCCCCCCCCCTTTTTTTTTTATTGCTTCTGATTTAAAGAAAATTTGAATTTTTTTAACTCGTTGTCAAATAGTATCACTTTTCGAATTTTTCAATTCCTCTTATACATTATTTCCATTTAAAGTTAACTATATACGAGCGTATTTTATTGTTTCAGACTTGAAACCTTTTCACCTCCAGAGCAAACAATATCTAGGAGCGAATCAACAAGTCCAAATACTCAAATTATTACCTATGTGAGCAATGATTTTAATTTTTCTCTAATTCCTGAAGGCAGATATAGCATAGCCATACAAGAAGTCAACGAGTCCTTTTCAGTTGCATTTTGTGCCCTTAAATTATCTCAGTCTACATTATGCTAACCTGCAGCCATAAAACTATGACAGAGCTCAAGTGATGCCAAATTCATGAGTGGCTGACTAGGTAGTAGCATACTCTATCAGTAAAGCATTTGAAACGTCTTAACACTTTCAAAGTTACCACAGCTTTCATTGTAAAAAGCAACGGACAACGTGCCTTAGAAACAAGAAAGGTAGGAATAATGGGCATGTAGTGGTTAGACCGAGATGTTTACTTTTCTTACTTATTTCCAATTTTGCTGTTATCACTGTTGTATAATTTGCCTTCTTAACTTAACCCGCTTATTAAAACTCACGCTTCGTCAAGGTAGACCGTTTGTTTGAGGATTTTCGAACATCTCTGAGGGGCTCGAACAGATCTTTCGACCAGTCTCGACTCCCGCTCGCTGGCCCAGACGGGATAGCCGTGATCGAGATGCTGTCCTTGGGGATGGTAGAGATGCTCGCCCTCGACTTGGTGTCATACGTGGGACAAGCGATGTTGGTGAGGCTGCCCAAGTCGCTTCTCTGTATTGGTGCAATGCCAGATGGAGCGTAGGCCCACGCCTCGCCTCCACTCGAGTAAAGCGATGATAAAGAAGACTGTGATGTGATTGGCTGGCGCACAATTACATCCGGGTCGGACCGGAAGTAAGCCTCATTTATCGTTCCGTTTGATTTGTCTGTTTGGTTGGTGCTATCACAGTTAACATAATCATTCTCTGATGACACGGGCTCCTTTGTGAACTCAGTGGTCATGCTTGGAGACGTGTATTACACGCGTTGTGCTGAGGTCTGATAATTCCACCACTTATTCCACTGGCCTGTGGTTCCAACATTTCTCATCTCTTCACTGACTTTATTGTTGAATCCTCGGAAGGAAAAAAAGAGCAGAGTAATTTTCAAATAAAAAATTAGAACAATTTTATTTTATTAATGATTCTAAATGTATTTGAAATTATAAACTCTTAAGAATTATAATCAGCTCTCAAGAATTGTAATCACCCTTACCTAGATATGAAAAAGTTGATGACATCTCATTTAATTATTCAAACCTACAGTAAAAGTATTTATAAGAGAAAAAATAGAGTTTAACCATTTTGCAGATTAAGAAAGCTAATGCTTAGAAGTTTAAAATAGCAAAGGATTTCTGTTTCAAGAATATTAGTAAAATAAACCGCGTAAAGAAGAAACAAATTATTATTGCAGCAAGGAAAAAAAAACACTTCCATGAAAAGAATGAGGGCTGTATCCAAATGATCACTGGGCACAACGCTACTAAGTGATGTACAAAATAAAGTTATTTTTCCATATTAAGAAAGTAATAATATGAAAATTTGAATACCTGAGAGTAACTTTCAAAAATCATTGATTTCTTCAGTCATTTTGCAACAATGACTTTTGAGTGGTAATTCCAAGTTATTATATCCTCTTTAAAAGTCAATTAGTTGTAAAGAAATGTGCTAACACATTAAGAAGCAGAACATTTGTGTTAATAATATATTTTTTTATGTAAGCCTTATTACTTCAAAAGAACTGACGTCCTTTAAATATTAAGACAAAATGAATTTTACTGATCGAAACGAATTAGATACCACCTTAAAAACCAATGAGCACTCTCTGTCATGCTGAGAGCTGTGTGATTATAAGAGCGGGGAGTCTGGGCCTTGACACTATTAATACAATCGGAGTGTCCCAGGGCCCGAGTGACAGGTACATTGTTAGTCTACACCCTCCACCAGCTTTCTTCAGAGAAGATTTTGTTGTTTTGTTTACGATCATTATTTTACAAACCCTTTTCCTTCTAGTCTCTCACTTGAAAACAAAATATGTGTGAAATTGGTTGAGTTTAGGATTCTACTATTGGAGTGATTAAAAGCGCTTGAATAATGAAAAACAATGGGTCACTAGAGTTGCAGTCAAGCTGAATGAAGCAGTTAAGATTTCTAATTGGGAATTAAATCGAAAAAAAAGTTTTTAGTTGTAGAAACTTGGGATGAAGCAGAAAAGTTATTGATCGTCATCATTGTTGAGTCATTCGATTGATTTTACGTTTTAACTTGCTGTCTTATTATGCATCTTATTAAATTTCAAGTTCTATTTGACAAAGTTAATTAAGTACAGCCCTTTTCTCATTTTTTCCTACAAGTTTAAATTTTCTCTTATATATGTAACCTTAACTTTATTTTTCGCATAAAATAACTGCTCGCGAGGTAAAGTCCTGGTCTAGACTGCGTGTAAAAGCATCTGGTTTGTCTAAATACAAATTTTTCGAATAACTGGGGGAAAAGTCAATCTAATTGCCTAGGCAGATCATTGAGCAATTTTGATGAATATGAACTTGTTCTTACAAGTTTTGTATTTTCATTTCATGTTGCATGTGGTGAACAATGTCACAAAAATGTAAAAAAACTTAATTGCAGGAAGGACAGCAGGACATATAGACAATTACAGGACGGAACCAACTAAATTACGGAGAATTAAGTAAATTTACACTTTTTTTAATTTGGAGGGGGGAGGGGGTCGGGAAGACTGGCAGAACGACAGACAGGCAAGCATACAAATTAGACAGAGAGGCAGAGAAGGAGAGACAAAAAACTAGAGACATTGACGAGGAGAGAAAGCTAGGGACAGACAGAGTTGGCAGAAACAAAACCTACAGAGAGTGAATCTGATTAAAACAAGACCAACGAATCGAGTCTTGTCTTGTGTGCACGATTCTGGTCTGTTTGATTTACGACTTGCTTTGAGCTGTCCTCGAGCGCCCTACCAAACTGCCTCAGCGGGCTGGTTCAGTAACTTCAGCTTCTGTGATGGGCATGACCACGGGGACAAACAATGACTGATGGCCTTGCATGAATAATGAACAATGGGGATATGTCTGCCTTAAGTGTTAAAACCTGTCCCGTCTTCGCTAGAACAAACAAAAGATGATGATGGGGGAAAAAAGAAACAAAAGAAAAACATGAAAGTTTTTTAAATGAGATTTTTGACTACGTTCAATGAGGAATAATATGAAAAATAATATGAGAAATAACAGAGTTGATGATAGTAAAGAGAGCTAGACGAATACTCATGTCGAAACGGAATTTCAGATCAGACGAAGAGTAAATCGTCGGAGAAGTCGAGTAGTAAATTGACAGAAGCAGTAAAGAAATGATAAACAGAGAAACATACATGTTTCTTCCGAAAAGAAAATAACGGGAACCTTGATCTGAAAGTTCATGGCAGCAAAGGTAAAAACGAAAGATTTAACGAACACAATGGTGTAGCCACAGGGGGTTACATACGGTGCACAACAATTTGGAGACGGTCAGCAAACATGAAGAGGAGAGAGAGAGAGAGAGAGAGAGAGAGAGAGAGAGAGAGAGAGAGAGAGAGAGAGAGAGAGAGAGAGAGAGAGAGAGAGAGAGAGAGATGAAGACAAAGACAGGGAATCATTGACACGTTAGAGCTGAAGATCCTAATCTGTTATTTTCCCTCACGATTAAAATCTGCTTCGCATGATCCAGACTGTAACAATCTTGTGAGTACTGATATGTAATGTTATTAATATTTGACACGGCAAAATACGTTGCATCAAATTTTGCTCCTCCAAAAACACATCATGATAATTATAAGCTGTAAACCCTATTCTACGAACGCGACCATGGTGTCAATTTGCCGGGGCTGAGGTGCGCGTATGCATTTAAAGAAGCTTGTAAATGGTCTTCATATCTATTCTTTTACTTAAACGATCCATATATACGCGTCCACTTACCCAATTTAACCTAGAATCGACGTATCTCGAATACTCTTATTCTAAGCACAAAATTTACATAAAGGGCTTAAATAAAGGAAATCGACTAATTCTTTACTATGCCAAAATGATTTTAGTTCCTTTTAAACGCTTATGAGAAAGCTGTGAATTTTCGCAGTTCATAAAAATGCACTGCTTTGCGGGAATTTTTAGCCTCGCAATTACATTATAATGAAAGAATTAAAAATTCTGCAAGCCTAAAAGCGAATTCTCTGTTGTAGATCTTAAACTTCTGATTTGAGTCTAGTTACTATAAATATCTAGGCCTAGATCTAAAAACTATGTTTTAGACTTTTTACTTATATCTTGCACTATATCATGAAGATCTAGATGTAGATCTATTCCAGACGGTTTTAGATCTGCCACCGCCGACATTGTATGCATACTTTCAGTTTCATTTCTGCCGTCTCAGCCAAGCTGTGTTTACAGGAATTAGTTCGCACATTCGCGTTTTTTTTTAAAGAAAATAATAATCAAATTTTTGCCATTAATTTAAAAAAAATACTATTTTGGTGAAAAATAATATTTCCACTCCAATCTTTAGGGCAATTTTCAACTTTATGCCAAATTTGACGTCCCTAGGTGGTCTAGAAATGCTCGGTTAGATGGTCTTCATTTTTCGCCCAGCTCCATTATAATACAGATGTAATGCGCTCTACGTCGAAACATTTTCACTTTTTTATGAATGGATCTGTCACACTAAAAACAATAATATTATAACAAAAATCACCATGCTCAAGTTTAAATAAAAGTATACTAGTTTAACTCCTGTAAGAATCTGCTGTGGGCCCATTTCATGAAATGGTTACATCTTTGAACAACAAAACACCAATTCTCATCATAGGCACATTATAAACTATCATATTAATTTGCTCGATTTACTTGATCAGTATTTAGCAGTCGGGGCCATGCCTCGCGGTCCCTGCGGGTGTATCTTTTTCATGATCGATTCTATCTAAGCCTGCTAGAGATGCATTCTGTTTCGATCTGCCCTCACCTGTAACCTCAAGCCATGACATTGACCTCCCTGAGCTCGAGGCACGGGAAATGTTTGAGCACTGAATGAAATGTTATGACAGACCCAATATTTGTTATTGTTGTAACCGATGTCACAGGCCTTGTCAAAACAAACTGGAGCCTAAGCTTAACCGTCTTTTTTGGCGAAAGACAGAGAAACCCAATGGTTACATTAAATATTACCAGTGTATTCTCACAGCATACAAATAATGGCGTATAGAGTTCAGGTTCAATTGAAGAACATAAAAAAGAGCTTATTTTTTTCTTATTTTAAGTACTAACCCTTTATCTTCTTAGTTTATGCTATGGTACGATGCATTGTTTGCTCCTCAAATGTTAGGTTTAACCCACGGCGGTAAAAGTTCTTCCAGCAACAATGAATTTCAAAACAAGATAGATCGATCTTTTATATTGAGAATTATGTAGGCCAACTCTTTTAATTTAGCAAGGTTTTGAGTTTTAAGTGAGCAAACTGGAATGCTTGTGTTGGCACAGACCAGTTACGATAGTGCGTAATTCACACATCGACTCATTGCGGGTGAACTTAGCATATTATGTGATTAATTACCTCGTTCCTTAACACCTGTGACAGAGAGCGCTGCGTTGGCCTATGCAATTTCACTTGCTCAGTAGGATGAAAATACTAAACTTTCTGTTTTTTTGTTTGATACTTGTTCCGTTTCTTTTTTCTTTTATCTAGTATTACCATCTGTTACATTTCAGTGTTGAATTAAATGTGAATTTTTAAAATTGCCAAAAAAGCGATAACAGTAGAGAGAGAGAGAGAGAGAGAGAGAGAGAGAGAGAGAGAGAGAGAGAGAGAGAGAGAGAGAGAGAGAGAGAGAGAGAGAGAGAGAGAGAGAGAGAGAGAGAGAGAGAGAGAGAGAGAGAGAGAGAGAGAGAGAG
Organism: Elysia crispata; assembly: GCA_033675545.1. Classification (NCBI taxonomy): domain Eukaryota; kingdom Metazoa; phylum Mollusca; class Gastropoda; family Plakobranchidae; genus Elysia; species Elysia crispata. The sequence continues at coordinate 47,788 of JAWDGP010003256.1, read as the reverse complement.
AGAGAGAGAGAGAAGGAGGGAGGGAGAGGAAGGGAGGGAGGGAGAAGTTGGAGATCATATAAATGAATACAATATTTTAACTGAAACCCTTTGTGCCCTTCAGAGAGGAGTAAAAGGCGCGATAGCTTTGAAGTCCAAATGGATTTACAAATTTACTACCAGATAGATACTTAAATAGGCAGATAGATAGATAGATAGATAGATAGATAGATAGATAGATAGATAGATAGATACACACACATTCATACACGCACACACACACATATATATATATATATATATATATATATATATATTGAGAGATAGATAGATACACGTATATAGAGATAGATAGATAGATAGATAGATAGATACACACACATTCATACACGCACACACACATATATATATATATATATATATATATATATATTGAGAGATAGATAGATACACGTATATAGAGATAGATAGATACACGTATATAGAGATAGATAGATAGATAGATAGATAGATACACGTATATAGAGATAGATAGATACACGTATATAGAGATAGATAGATAGATAGATAGATACACGTATATAGAGATAGATAGATACACGTATATAGAGATAGATAGATAGATAGATAGATAGATACACGTATATAGAGATAGATAGATACACGTATATAGAGATAGATAGATACACGTATATAGAGATAGATAGATACACGTATATAGAGATAGATAGATACACGTATATAGAGATAGATAGATTGATTCGATCATTTTATAGATGAATAGATAGATAAATAAAAAGACAGACAGGTAGATAGATAGATTGATAGATAATTGAAAAGTTAATGTACTGGTTAATTGACGAGAAAATATGCAAATGAAAAGATAAATAGACAAGAATGAAAGAGATAATTTCATCCGAAAGAAATAAACGGATAAGTAGACGGATTGACTCACAGACATGTGATTTGAAACTGGCAATGGCGCTACCTAATTCGGGAATGTATTTTATCTAAATAATTACTCATATACCCTGCATTTATTGTGTTTAATAATACCTCCTATAAAATTATCCCTAATCTTTCCCTCCTTAATTACAAAAAGCATGTGTTGGTTAAGATAAGCATGGCTTTTAATCTGTTTCAATTTAGTTTAAGGGGGAAAAATGTAGATTTTTAGTAACTCTTAACTATAATATATATATATATATATATATATATATATATATGTGTGTGTGTGTGTGTATATATATTGTGTGTGTGTGTATACATATATAAAGTTATTTTTTAATGTCTACTGGTTAATTAATCCCAATTGTTCAGTTTCACTATTCATTTTCTTTAGTAAAAAAAAAAAACCACTTTCAAACATTTAATAGATTTTACAAAAGTCAATTAAACTAGTTTTACGAACCTCTGAACTAAAAAAAAGATTATCAAAATCAAAACAATCATGTTGTTTTGGGGTGAAGGAAGTTTTAGATTGCTTTCATAGTCAAATGCCATTTGCATCAGTAGCAATCGCCGTAGAATTTATTCACTTATTATATTAATAAAAGAAAACCAACAAATGGTTTATTTTTAATCGTGATAAAACTATAATAATATAATATTATATAATAATACGGTTTTTTTTGTTTTTTTTTTAAATCGTTTTCGTTAGATGAAATTCTTTTTAAGTTCAGACAAAATTCAGATAAAGATAGAGCTTATCGTATCAACAAAAAAAATCATGCGATCTTTGTAATCCTGTATATTAGTACCTGTTGTTAATCAAATTAGTGTAATAGTAAATAAAAAAAAGTGACAAATAAAACAAAACTGAACTAAATAAAATGTGAAACTCTACTTGCATAGATTTCTACCTTAAGCTCCTGGGGTAAATAAATTCCTTCAGTATTTCTCCTCTTGAACAGGCGTAGGGCAAGCTTCACGGGACGGTAGACAATCTGGGCATCTCAGGTGGTTAGGGCTCTCAAGGGACAGGTTACGTTGTACGACTGTCAATATATGTCAGGTGCCACAGGACACCGCACTTCCACTGCCAGCTCGGATGGCGACACACAGCGGCACACTCGCTGGAGCTGGGAGATACTTGAGAATAAATTGTTGGTCATAGTAATTTACATGTCTGGTTTTTTTTTATGGTGTAAATGCTTAGTATAATGCTGCCTGAATTTAGTCTGTCTGTCTGTCTGTCTGTCTGTCTGTCTGTCTATCTGTCTGTCTCTTTCTCTCTCTCTCTCTCTCTCTCTCTCTCTCTCTCTCTCTCTCTCTCTCTCTTTCTCTCTCTCACACACACACACTCTCTATTCATTTATCGATCTCTCTTACTGTTATTCTATCTCGTTCTTTCTTTCCCACTATCCGCTATACACCATCTCTTGCTTATTTAAAAGTTCCGCCATTTCTGTTCGATCAAATTTTCACCAAGTTTACATGCCAGTAATATTCTTTGACACAGGCCTTATTGCATTACCACAATCTATTAGATACTAAACAATAAAATGGTAACAATGTCTGCCCATAAACCTTCTTGTCGTTTAAGCTTAGTTTAGAATTAAAAAGCTACGGTATCCCGAAAAAATTCCCATGTCATGCGTCAGTCAAAGGCCCTCCCTGCTTCGTTTCTTCTTAGACTCAGTCGGTAGACACCCTTGATAGAGCGGTAATGTTTGGCCGAGAAATCCTCTCCCCTGTCCCCTTCGGGAATAAAAAGCACCGTTGCCAAGGTATTATAGCTATGAGACGCTAAGACCAAAGCAGGGGGAATAATCTCGCTGAGATTTTTACGCTGAACTGACTTAAGGGACGTTAACAAGAAAGAGCAGGGAGGGCATGGGCAAATGATTGCCCAGGATGTTTGAGCCCATTACCTGGACCAGGTTTAGGACTCAGTATGTTCACCTAGATTAGAGCAAGATGAGGACAGGGGGGGCCACTTAAGGCCAGGACATCTTCTCAAACTAGGACCTGATTATGGCCTTAAACTATCATTGGGAATGAAACCGAGAGAGAACTAAAAAAAAGGTTTGGTCGTTTTGGGATTCTCGGTGTGTGCAGACTAGTGGCTTTTCCTTGATCGGTGGAGGATGGAATGCCGATTAAGTTCTTTATCCCTGGCCAAACTTGAGATGTTCAAAAGAGAAACACGAGGAAACGGAATTAAAAATAACAGCTCTTACAGGTTTTTCACCGTCGAGTGTTCCCAGATTCACCCTCACCTCATCATTCCCTCTCTTTTTATCTATCCCCTCTTTCTCTGTCTCTTTGTACTTGTCTCTGTGCCTGTCTGTCGTCTCTTCTTCTCTCTCCCTCTATTTCTCTTTATTTATTTTTCTCACTTCCACTCTTTTAACTCTCTCTGTCTCTCTCTGTCTCTGTCTCTGTCTGCCTGTCTCTCTTTCTCTCTCTCTCTCTCTCTCTCTCTCTCTCTCTCTCTCTCTCTCTCTCTCTCTCTCTCTCTCTCTCTCTCTTTCTCTCTCTCTGACTCTCTGTCTCTCTTACTCTCAGCTTTACAAGAAATCCCTTTAAAATTAAAATTTGTCAAATGACTTTAATTCAACTCAATGCATACACAGCATTAAACAGGCTCCTTTTAAGTGAAAGAGATGTCTTTGTAAACTGTCCGTGGTTTATATCTTAGCATACAACACAACATCTTTTCTAAGTCGCTCGATTATTATAAACGAACAACAAATAAAAATATTTATTATTGATTTTACATTTATTAAAATGATAATATTATGAACGATAACACATAATAGTTTGGGGCACACTAAAAGCTGTTTTTCAGCTATCCATGAGATGGGTGGATTCGATTAAACACTATGAAATGCTTTGAAAAACGTTACATTTGATTGCTTTCTTATGAATAGAATTATTTATTTTATTTCAATCTACCTATAAATCAAAGCCTTTTTGGACGATTCATATCAGTTAACATTGGTACCCATTTTTTTCAAATACACTTGTTTCTGAGTTGAGACTTTGTTGTACCATACTTTGAAAAATCATTTTATAAGAGCATCAGTCAGCATATTTTTCATCCTTCGAAACATGTGTGATGTTAATATTTAGCTTTTTTAAATATACTAATGAATTTAATTCTGAATAGTGCGCAGTTTTACAACTGTATTTCATTGTCTCTACAATGTTATATGGCTTAATCAAGGTATATAAATAAGAAAATTTACATTTAAAAAAAACAAACGATACCGCTTATTTTTCAGCAGTAAATCGGCACACATTCACTCTATGTCAATGAAATGTGTTTCGTTTTTAATAGGCCTAGATTCGAATTTACTTGCTTCTCATCTTTCTCTGATTACACAAGATAAGAGTCTGCGCCAGGCCTGTTTACCCTTTTTGGTCCTCTAACCGATCCTTTCTAAGATGACTGAGAGGTACCAAGTTAGGTTCGCCTATGTACGAGGGACCTACATTCACTATCTATCCTGGTTTGCATTTTTTTTCTTTTGCAAATGTTGTTTTTTTTTAATATCACGTATGAGCTTGTCTCTCCTCTTGAAAAAAGGTTCAACATTAACATTGATCAATCTCAGGGCTTACTTTTTTGGTTATTAGCTGTTCTTTTCACTTTGAACGTATCCATATATTGAAATTCGTCATAATAATTATAGTAAAGTCTACTTGTTATTCTCTTGTAACACTGTCTAGTCGTCGATCATCTGCACAGATGATAGTGTAACTAAACTTCAAAGATATTGTTTTCAGGCAGCTGCGAAAGTTCTAGTATGTTCAAAAAGTGAGGGACTTGTGATTTTTGTGAAATCAAATTTTTATCAATTCGCAGTTTCTTTCAATGTACTAATCCAATCAGTTTTCCCTTTTTTACACCTTTTAAACATTCATGTAAGAATTAATAAAGTAATTGACATTACAATTCCCCAGCAATTTGTTTAAGTTGAATTTTTTCCCAAATTAATATAATTATTGAATAATTGATGTACGCTGATGATCGACCCAGTGGACGTGTGTCAAAACCGGCCATCTTTAGATATACTGTACGTGTATTTAGCTTGAAATTCAGAGATGACTTCCACAAAAACTGTGAACATAGTCATAAAGATTGTCCCTCCGTCAGGCCTTGTAGCTCCGTGAATTATTAAAACTTTAAAGAGATTAAAAAAGGGCAGACTTCCACCGCATACCTAGTTTAATTGTTTGATAGTCTTTAAAAACAAAAACAAACAAGTCCAATTGCCTGCATTTTTCATTAATCTAAAGCTTTGAAACCAGTCATATTGATTTAAAAAACAAAAAAAAAAAAAAATTGTCTGGACAAGTAACATGCACACGTATTGGTTAAGGCCATATTTCGATGCAAAAAAAAAATAATAATAAAATAAATGGATGACTAACAACTTAATCAAACTAAGGATAGATTAGAGACGGAAAACAGGTTGTAACACGTAGAGCGTGTTTTCTGTGTTGACAACCCTGGAAGAGGCACGAAGACAAAACTAGGCGGCAAATTGACACAAGATTTGTCCTGCATTAAACACATAAGTCGAGTGGATGGATACGGGCACTTAAGGGATAAAAAGACTTTGAGTGATTAATTTTTTATTTAACTCAAAAACTCCAGGTTTCCTAAGAAATATAGATTAATTAATCTTGTAACAAAACACACACAAAAAAAAAAAAACCGAACAACAGCAACAAAAAAAGAAAAAAAGAACGTAACAAAAATGACATGATAGTTGGTGCATCTCGCTGTAATATTCTCTGGAGATAGCTGGTCGTATTTGGATTTCACATTCCTTTCTGTGTGAGATGTGCGTTAATTTGGGTTTGCCCGGCTTGTTTGAGTTTGGCTCTGGTGCATCTGCATTGGGCTACGGAGTGCAATAATTCGCGTTAGCTCGTGCAAAGTCTCTTCAAATATGGTCAGATTAAGAAATAAAGAAGTGTTGAAACCAAGCAAAACACCAAACGCATTACCATGGAAAGAAACATTGTTATTTTTTAAAACGATTCTTTGCAAAACAGAGCACATAAAACAGTGTTTCCCTGTCGTTTTTTTCCCCAAAGAGATTATTTCCCCTCTTCACAGAAATGCGTATTACCAATACCTCCGCCTTGAGAAATTTATGAGCTTTGTAGCTTTAAGTAGAGGATGTAGTACTTAGAACATTGAGGAAAGTACGGACATTCCTCAACAGACACTAAGGACAGACTTTCAAGCCAAAGAAAAGAATGAGCTTATATGGGAGCGCGCGATTCAAGAAATCTAAGTAGGTTACGAAGGTGACTGTGTTAGATCAGGCAATCTTTTCTGAAACCTCTAGATCAGTGGTTCTTAACTTTGTTGAAGGTACAGAACCCCATCAGTTTCATATGCGGATTCACTGAACCCCCCTTTAGTGAAAAATAAAATATGATTTTTTTTTTCCAAATTCAAAACCGAACTCCAAGGGTTCGATCCAACCAAGGCTAAGAACCACTGCTCTAGATTAATGACCAGAAAAAAAAAAAAAAAAAAAAAAAACTTTGCAGAACAAAATCCGTACACGTGACATGGATCCATCGCGAGACTTATGAAGGCTGTGTGAGGATGCATAAAATATACATTATTGTGGTAAAGATGTTAGTTGGTCGAACTCTTATATTAAAGAGTCAGGTCGGAAAGCATGCGCAAGACAGGAACGGATGGAAGTCACTAACTTATCCTGAGCTGGAAGATATCGACGAGGTGCTCGTTATTCTTTATAACTATAGGCACTTAATACATCTGAAAATAAAATAAGAAAGTTACAGATTCAAGGATAAAAGGATAGATAGGAAGAAAATCAGACTCTAAAGTTTTGTTTCTCCGTTAATTTTACCTAAATATCTATGACCCTTTCGTGTTAACTTAAATCATCTTTTCACCCAATTTTCCAATTAAAGTGTCGTATTCAGACAGAAACCATCGTTTCCTCCATTTAATAATGTCCCTATATTGGGGAGCACATTAAATTGGAACCAATCTCTTGAAGTCCGTTTTTTGTTTTTCTTTTTCTTTTTTACTATTTCTCTAAGATCTTTATATCTCTGACTTTGTATTTGCATTGTCTTTCCGTTTAAAAAAAAATCAACCCTCATTGATTTTTCAACTTAATTTACATATTCTAATGTTTTTTTCGTCGATTGTAATTTTCGCTTCCATATGTTTTTTTTTTTTTTCAATTAAATTACGTTTTGTTCTTTTTCCCACAATTCTAGTAAGTTTTCAGATTCATCTTTTAACATTGTAATAAATTGAATATCGTTAAAGTCTTTTTCCTTATTTACCGATCTGATTTTTATTTTTTTTACTTTGACTTCAGCACAGCTTTTTGTGTTATTCTCTGTTCAGTGGTGTTTATTTATTTTTTTTTTGGCTCATTTCATTAAATACAATGCCTATACTAATCTTGCTAGAACTTTATCCATAAGTATCATGACAGACATGTTTGCATGTATCTTGATTGTTTAATTATTCTTCTTTATATATTTTGTTAATGGCATTCATCTCTTCTGTAGACAATTTGTTTTGGTCTAATGGGCATATGCCAAAAAATTGGGATTTTTCACTGTTTTTTTCCATGGACACAAGGAATAACACCCAATCTACTAAAAAAGAACAACAACAACAACAAAAGCAAAAAAAGGACACTTTGATATAAAAAAAAGTTCATGATGATACTTTATTAAACAAATTAAAGAACATTAATATAATAGGCATTACAACTGAAGTTCTCAAGGCTGCATGAGAAGCAAAGAAAAAGACCTCATCTCTGACTATTGCGCTTGCATAACAGGTTTACTTCTTTTCAAGCTTTCTCTAGCTTGTAGTTAATTATAATACCAAATGCATTTGACACATTAAAAACTCTTCCACATAAATTATTAAGTTTAAAGATAGAACAGGTGAGGAATAGGGAAAGATAGAGAGGGATGGACTGAGTACACAGAGAGTGACCTTAATAGAGCCAGGCAGACAAAAAAATGGACAGAGAAAAAGCAAGACAGATGATGAGACAACAGACATACTGGCATGTCAAGTAAAAAGACATAATACGATAAGCAGATCTAGACTTGCTGTCCAAAAGAAAGATTTGGTGTACAAAAATGGGACATTTTTTCAACTGACCTTTCAAGTTTCTAAGTTCTGAGTACCCAGGTATGAGAAAAAAAATCTGATCACAAAACCATTGTCGATAAATTCCATAAGTGCAATAGCAGATTTAGAAATAAGGTGTATGCCTCTTATCAAATAGAAAACCCTTTTAAGTAACATCATGATTTAAATTAAGTTTTGAATCTTTTTCAAACATTGTGGATAAGAAATGTCTCATCACAACCTTCCATCACTTTCTTCATCCAAAAGCAATCCCTTCAACCTCCTTAAAAATAACAAACTTGAGTCAAACTAAGGAAGCAATTATTCTATACATTTAAAAATCAATTCAAACCTGAAAACTAACATAAGCTCTCACTTTCTGACACAAATAAACAGCAAAGACATCTCATTTCTTTATTTGGGAAATAATTATAGCCTTACATACATAGTTCTTTAGAAATATTTCTAGCTTATAAAAATGTTGGCGTTTCAAATTTGTCACACTCCTGATTTCAAGTACCTGGATAAATTTCTTTCCATTAATTCCTCTATTTTCTATCCCTCTCTAACTTGAATTATTACAAAAATTCAGACAGCGACATTTTCCTCAGTCACATAAGGCCACAAAAACAATCAAATATGTGATTTAAGATTTCAGTAGTAAATATGTTGGCGCCCAAAAATACAAAGGAGTGAATGAAATTCACCCTTTTCAGGTTTTAGAGAATCTAAACTTTAGAACACTGCATTTCCATTATCTTCTCAAAGATGAAAATTGAATGAAATTGTCAGTGTGCTCTCAGGAAATATTAAATTTATTAAGAAAATAGGGGGATTTATCAACTTTCAATTTTTTTTTCAAATTCAAATTCCCAATATCTGACTCAGAAACATATTTCCTGCAATTATAAGATTTCTATCCATACAGGACTTATCACAATTCCATAGAGGGGAAGAGAAAGTATGAACTTTCACTCTTAATGATGATCCTACTTGTGGAGTCATTGCTTATTTCAATTCTGCCTTATACTTTTTTTTTGCTTTTTTTTTTCTAAATAAATTTATACACAATGAGTTAAAAAAAAAGGACAAAACAATTTGAAAATGCAAAGTTCAAAGTTTCCTCAAACACATCTTTCCTTTACAATATTTCAGCTGATAAATCTTCCCCAATCAAAATGATATTTGGGATAGGCAGAATTTTGTTATTTACATAGCTATAAATTTGTTTAGAATCTTTGCAATCAAATCATTTAATTGAAAAGGAAGGAGTCACAAGCCTATCTTTCTGGTTCAATCCAACCAAGAGCACTAGACATATTTTGGCCAAGGCAAACACTGCAAAAATGACTTTTGGAACAGGAAATGGTTTGATGAGACAGGCTAAGCTACTTAACAAAAATTTTCAAAAGCAAAAAAAGAAAATGAAATATCTGCCAACCGCTGCCAAGCTGTCTATGAACTTTTACTGCTTTAATAATTACAAGTCATTTGACGCAAATAAACTTTCTTACGTATGAAGATAAAAAACTGTAAAGGATATTTGAAAGTTTGGAAATTATCTAAAAATTTCAAATACACTGTGTTGACATTTATGTTAACATTTTTGCTCAATCTTAAAGGATTAGGCATTGACAAAACAAAACAATAAAAGTACTAGTATTCTTTTGACAGCCAGTTGAATTACCGCAAATTTAAAACTGAGCAGGAGAAAATAATTATATACAGTAACTATATGTGCTGAGACATTTCAGATTTAGGCATAACAAATGCTTCATAGTTTTGAATGACATATTCAGGTCTATTTCTCTTTTTCAATGATACTTCAATTAAGTTCTTACATGTCTTAACATAAACTAATTATCGCCCACACAGAAAATTTTAATGTTTTTGTCTTTCAGTGAAACGCCTTGAAAACATATATCACTTATCTACAATGCCAAACATTAGTTTCATACACCTCCAACACACAGTCAAAAAATGTTGAACATTCATACATCAACCTCATAGAGGCTACGTGAAGTTAGGTGGCTGCAGAGCTTCTGTTGATGGATCGCGGCCCCTGAATCTCCTAAACACTTCACTAGCAGGAACACTTCCACCAAGAGACAGGAATGTTTCCCTGAACCTGTTACATGATGCACAAAAAAAAGTAGAAAAAAGACAATAAGCATTAAATATTTATTCAAGTATATACATGATATGAACGTTGATTTTTCTAAAAGCACAGAAAAAAAAATTGTTTATCATCATGTTGGTTTGATGAGTTCGAAGGTTTATATTTCTTGATCACAATAATATATGATTGCCGGACTTGCTAGAAACGCTAGATAAATGCTAGGAATTTCAATATTATAGAGCACATCTATCTCTCTCATTCTCAAAAATCAATATCAATTGGAAAATAAGTTACGAACATGTGGTATGTTGTCTTAGTAAACAAAATTAAAGATCATACACATTGCAAAGTGAAAGCATATAAGACTGAAAGAAATTTCAGGACATTAAAAATTTTAGAGCGACTAGCAGGGTAAGTTTGAAAAAAAAAAAAATCTGTATTGAAATTTGATACTACATATGTTATCAAAGACTAGTTTCATGTTAAAACTTTACACTTCTCAAATTTGGTTCCCTGAAATAAAAATGACACAATAACATTTTTTTATCTATAAATGGAAAAAAAAATTTACTATACCTTCTCCCAAGAGCTTGAATTTCTTTCTCATTGTCAAAACCAACTTCAGCAAAAGCAGCGAACACGTCAGCAGCTATCATCTGTTGAAAGAAGCATTTAACTAATTCTTTCTTTCAGAGCAATACATTCCATTCAAATTATACTTACATTCTAAAAAAGTACATTGGTTGAATATTTTTTGTGCATAAACTTTCAGTATTTTAAACAAAACATAGTAAAAGATATCTGCTTTAATCAACAACTTAAAATCATACAAACTAGACTGTAATCGTAAAAAGTATTTATTAAATTTCCTCTGTTAAAAGTTTTTCATTTTGAAATGCTGGCGTACTAGAAATGTTTCCTGAATCCAAAGCTAAAAATGTAAATATATGCTGATGACATCAATAATTTTTTAAGATCTCCCTTGAAAGTTGATGAATAAACCCCTTTCTGTAATCATTCCATATAGCACTGGTCATACCTCCGACCACTTGTGAGAGTAGTAAGCAGCAGGATAAAGCTCACAGAAGATAGGCATCATGGAGCAAGGAAGACAATCCTTGTCATCTAATGGCACAGGCAAAAATGTTTCCCACAGCTGCATCATGATTGCCTTCCACTGGGTGGAACTGATGAAATTGAAGAAATAAAAAGACATTCTACTTGAAAGTGGTCCCAAATGAAACAAATTAAAGCTAACCAGAAAAGCAGGTGAAGAGACGAAAACAATCTAAATAAGTTCCTTCTTTTTCATATTTCGTCTCACCATTTTGACAGTTTGAGCTCTTAATTAATGCTGTAAAGACATTGTGGTTAAAAAAGTAACTCAGTTTTTATATCGAAGATTAATGTAGCAGCCAATCTGATGACCATAACACAATTTACAAATACCTTATCACTGAATAGGTCCTTTATCCGTTTGAGTAAACTGATTCTTCATAGACTTCTTTGGCATAGCTAGTTTAGCTTTTTTATCATCATCACACTGTCCAAATTACAAACAGATCATGACTACAGATAGTACTTGATGTGTTCTCTTAAAAATTACTAAGTGTTGCATCATGTAAGCCTCTTCAAGGGATCCAAGTGATGTCTTCCTGGCTGCGTTATTCCCGCTCGATCACAAACTAACCCTTTATATTTGTGCCTCCCCAACAGTCATTTACTTAGAGCTCTCTTTATTTAAAGAGCGTATATTAAAAGCTAAATCTTTAGGCATGGTCATTAATTTGTGTGGTGAAATGAACTTTCAAAAGTGAGATATACTCTAATTTTGTTGTTGCCTACTTTTATTTGCCTTCATGTTTATGGATCAAAATTTTTCTTAATCACACATTCCAAATGATCATTATTAGATCTTCACAATTTAAAACACCATCAAATAATTGAGAAATTAAGAAAAAAAATGAAATCAAAATGAACAATTTCATTTCTGTTGGATTATTGAATCATTTTGTAAATTAATTATCCAGAAACTAAGTAAATGTAAAAGTGAAAGAAATGCATTGCATGTTTTTCAACTTACGTCATGTATATTTCTAAATCAAATGCTGATACATAGAGCTGGTACATCATATCAAAATTGTAGGAATGGTAGCTAGCTGTGATAGAAAAAGATAAACAACGAAACAAAAAAAAAATATTTTTGTGAAAAATGAAACATGTTTCTAAAATGTAAGAAGTGTTTTTCTTGAAAACTGACGAGGCCGAAAATATCATTCAAGGTATTCTTGGAATAAAGTAGTCAATGATTAACACTGAAGCAATCTTTGATAAATAGTAAAAACTTAATATATTACACCTTTAAAATCTGTCTCTATTTTATTTGGCCATAAAACAAAACGATACTGGTTAAAACTTTAGTGTATTATCAAATATATAGTATGATTTTCATGAAATAGATTTTATAATTGAAACACACATAAAAATACATTATTCTATTCAATTATGAGTTGTTCTTATACATTACACTTTTTTTACATGACAGGAATTATGCTTTTAATTTTACGAAGAAAGGGCTAAAGTTTCAAAAGAGCACTTGGTTCTTTTGTTAATCAAAGACTCTTTGAGTTAGAATACCTTTAAGAGTGTTGTTCAATAGCTCATCAGGAATGGGCTCGCCTGTGTCGCAGTGTCCACTAACTGATTTCACCACCGAAGGAACAGTCAGCCACATTTTCATGAATTTGGCACACACCTGAAAGGCATCCCACTCCACGTTCTTTTGCCCAGAAATTTCACTGTAAGGGACTGTAGTTAGTAGCTGCTGAAGCCCATGGCCAAACTGTAAACAAGCAGTTGCAATAATGTGAAGAAATTTAAGTGTCAAAGATGAAAGCAGCTCTCAAAGTGAAACATTTCCATTTAAACAAAAGGAAATACGATTGGCTGACTATTTATTATAACCTTTTTCTTTTCTTTTAATGTAAATTTTAAAGCTTCATGATGTTGCTTTGGAATGATAATCTGATCCTTTTCCGGGGACCTGGAATCATAAAAACTACAAACAGAACATAATACTTGTTTGAAATTTTGTAACTCTATTCCACAGTATCCAAATGACTGTCTTCTTTAAGAAAACAATCAATAAGACTTACAATGACAATAGACGAAAATTTTTTGTCCTAATCCTCATAGAATAAAGCTTTGCTCTTATGAATAAATGGTCCCTTTTTTCCGCTGCTGTGAGATTTGATGTATTGTAAGTACATACGTACAGCTGACAATGGCGATCTTTAATTCAGCATATTATATATTCACTTTGCACCTCCCTTTTTTTCCTTCTCATTCTATCACAAAATATTACATAATATTCACAGCCATCATATATCATACTGAGTTACAAACACACACACACAAACTCTCTCTCTCTCTCTCTCTCTCTCTCTCTCTCTCTCTCTCTCTCTCTCTCTCTCTCTCTCTCTCTCTTAAAAGCCAACAAAGAATGATTTAAAAAAAAAATCTTTTAGATAGACATTTTATTTATGGCCTTAGCAGAGGCTAGGAAGTTGGGAGTCCATGTCTTAGTTGATAAGCTATGGATGTGGTATAAAACCAAGAGTTTCCTTACCTCCTGGAACAGGCTCTGCACATCTTCAAACCTCATCAGTGCAGGATCATTGGCAGTTGGTGGGCGAGGAATCTTCAGTGACAAGTATGAGTAAGGCCAGACTCCCATAATATCACTTCGCTCTGAGTAATACATGCAGATGAAAATTCAACATGAACAGAAATGACTATGATCAAACTGATCTATGTACAACATACTGCAACTTTCCAAACATCTCAATAAAAAATTCCATCAGTCTAACACACTCCCATTACTACATTTTAGTTTGAGATTTGAAAATTTTCTCAGAAATGGTTTTTATCCATCTTTTCTCTCTCTCTTTAATTCATTGTCTGTTACTGATGGGAAAGTGAACAACATTCATTCCTCTCTCCAGCCAGCTTTCAAATCAACTCTATTGACAACCCACTTTCACTTTTAGATATATATACACACCTTTTTTCCATACTGAACTCTTTGTCATATTCTATCCATTGATACAACCTCTGATGGTGAAGCGTGATTTGCCTATAAGACTATTAGACTAATCACTATTTTATTCCAAAATAATCTGAATCGTGTGTCTTGTCCTTTAATCCTGAAGGTTCTATGGTGTAGATATCTGTAAAGGATACTCCTCTTATGGCCTTCCATATATACCCATTAAGCTAATGAATATATATATATACTACACTTCAGCCATTGAAACTTTCAGCAACCACTGCTTTCTGTTTCTGTCCCCCTTTTCATATCAACACAAGATTTCTAAATATGTCAGTGATTCCTTTTCTTTTCTTCTAATGCAGTTTTTTTTTTTTCAAGTGGCATATCTCTTGCAGTCTAGTATGTCATTATTTTTAGAATTTGGTGTGTGTAGGCAGTGACAGCTCTCTTAGATAATGATAAAAAATTAGTATTTTAGTTTACAAAGTTTTAATATCTTAACAGCATTTGCTGTTCCTTACCATCTCCTCCATTCTCTCTTCACCTATTCGTCATTTAAAGAGTTCCTTAATTTTCTTGACATGTCAAAGTGGTTAATTTGGTTTTTCCATCATATGATACCCACATTATCTAATGAGTACTCTTGTGTAGAGAAGATACTTGTATCAAAGACAAATGAACTGAAGGCATCAAAGGGAAAAAATATTTGTAATTGGCAGTATGATCTTCTAATCCATGCATTCCAAAATCTTTTCTGTGTGCAGTACAGTAAGGTTGCAAGCTGGGTGTTACAGAGCTTATAAAACCATAAGGCTTGATAGATAGTGAGTGCTGTGCTTCATTTTTTCTCTTTTGTCTCTGACAGTATAAACTTGTTTTACTTGTACCTAGTTCTGTATCTGTAATAACATTTTTTACGGAAGAAATTGTTTATTTTTTGTGAACCCTTATTCTAAGGGATCTGGTAACTCAGTTCCAGAATTCACCACCTTGTGTGCAGTTTAGTTGCTTTTAAAGACATGCTATCATTACATAACCATGTTATCATCCACATCTGAAACTAATTGAGGGTTTACCAACAACTAATAAGAATTAAGTTTTACTAAGGAGTCAAAGCTAAAATAGAATAAATACAGTCTACAGTTTTATTACATGCATCCTATATGCTCTTTAACAAGCATGAAAATCATATAGCTCCTGTCTTCAGGGAAAATACAATTTGAGATTCAATTGTATCTACCATTTATGTGACCATTAAAATGAAAGATATTCACCAGGAATGTGCACAAAAACAACAAAATCTTACATAATACATTTTTCATTGATACAAAAATGCCTATACAGTACACCTGCACAAACTCCTATTCAAAGAACACCTTGCATTCTACAAAAAGAGAAAAATCCTCTAATATTTCCCTCCTTTGAATTTCTTAAAATATCTTGCATCAAACAAACTATTCTCAGATCCATCCATGAGTTCAATGAACCACAGGTGTTGGCAAACCCACAGCAGAATGCTTTTCTGCTTAAAAATACAGTTGAAATTCAATCAAAAAATCTGCTGTCGTCTGACAAGAAATACTTGTACCGGACTATAAGTGTAGAGCACCCAGTGTGTACGCTACATTATGCCATGTTATATTACAGGTCGAGTAAAGCAAAGTATTGACAAGCAGAGAGTATATGAGAGGGGGGAGAGGATGGCAGCCAATGATGGGAGAACATGACACAGGGTCAAAGAGACAAAGCAACGGTAACTTGGGCAGTGGGTGGAAAGGGTAAAGAGTGGCTGTATAGACATGTGGTTAGTTGAAAAAAAAACAAGGAAGATAATTACTTGCAATTTGACTTTGGTTGATTATTTCTCTTGTGGTGCCTTATGACATGGCTCTAATGAACCTTGTTATCAACGGACTTTTAAATAATGATTCAACTAGTTCGTTGAATCTGAGGTGTATTGTAGCTTACTACATGGGGGAAAAATGCGCAAAAAATAGGGTTGTGATGATCACATTTTTTTTTTTTTGAAAAATTAGGATATGGATGAGAGTAATTGGAACTTTAATTTTATTTGAGATTTCATTGTAAAGTGATCTGTTGGTCGCAAATTGTAAATCTCAGCTTAGAATACCTCATTTCTCAGATGTATATATATATATATGCCATATTCATACAGAAACTACATACCTCTCCCCATATCCATGTATGATGATGTTGTCTTCTCTGGTCGACTAAATGGATCAAAGTAGAAGGCGCTTATATGATTTCCTGGGGGAGAAAAAGTCAAGTATGTCTTAATTTATATGCACATATATCTCCAGTGAAACTTTTGTTTCAATAAATGGAATTCTCTTTTGCAGATAGTCCTACTGCTTTTTGTTGCTCCCTTCTTTTTTTTGACATTCAGTGCACAGAACCTTGTCTGACAACATGTAATCTCAAACTGACATTTTTCTAATGTCTGTTTTCCATAACAAGATGCAAGACAGCCAGTGAAAATCTTGGTTGCACCTTCTTACTATATTGGTTTAATAGTAGAGGACATTCACAAAACATTTCCAAAACTAACATCCATGTCTTTGGAGAACACAAAAATGACTTTTTCAACTTTTTTTGTTTTTCTTGTGCAGGTTAAAGAATAATGGATACTTTTAACTTTAATAATATTTATTCCAACCATTACATAACTTTTTCTGAATTTCATTCATGAAGTTTTTTGGTTGGTCCTTAGCATAATTAAGGACCAACCAAAAAACTTCATGAATGAAATTCAGAAAAGTAGTACTGATTTTTTATATGTGTGTATCAAAAAAGTTATGTAATGGTTGGAATAAATATTATTAAAGTTAAAAGTATCCATTATTCTTTAACCTGCACAAGAAAAACAAAAAAAGTTGAAAAAGTCATTTTTGTCTATTATGCTGCAAAAAAAAGCAACTCAGTAAACTGTCTTTATAAATATAATTATAAATATGTCTTGGCTCTTTTGTATATAAAATTCAACCACTTTGTTTGACTGCCTTCTTTATTTCTATATTGGCTCTTTTACAACATTGAGTCATGGAGGATTTTGTTGCCTTTCTTCTTTTTTCAAATTAAAATATTAACATTAGACTCATAATAATGTACTTTGCTCTTTTTACCTTCTTTAAATTTGATTTTACATTCAGCATTTATTTTTATGATACCTGTGGATCATTTCTTAAACTTAAAGTACTTAAAAATCAAATACTATAAATTCCCAATTCTTTTAAAAGCAAACAATGATAAGTTGAGATAGATTTTGAAAAATTAAGTACCACAAAACCTGCATATTTGATTCAGACATCTTCAAACACAGCTTTAATAGAACATTACCCAAAAATCTTTCACAAATACAAAGCAGTACCTTTTCCATCCAAAATGTTAAAAAATCGAACATCTGGGTGCCATGTTTCAACTTCTGGTGTCACTTCCTGAAATCAATAAAAAAAACTGTTATTGCTTCAAAGGATAACATGGATATGACTTTAAAAAAATGAGCAAATACCACTAATTTGCCTTTTTTTCTGTCTCATAGTTCGTCATAAGTAAATAGCAATGGGACTTTTAAAAATCAAGATCAACTTCAGCCTTCATATTGAAAATTGGGCAACGTGGTGGTGTGATTATAACAATGGACATACGATTAAGTAACCAATTTGATCCCTATCAAGCCTCTTAGAAAAAAAAATACAATGCATTCAGTCCACATGTCTGGAAAATGATAGTCAGTTCTAGGCAGAGCATATTTGTGGAAAGCTGGTAATGAGTGCCTAGAGAGCAGTACTTCGAAATGACTGCTGGAATTGCTTTGGCTCATTTATCAATTTCATTTTAGAAAATATACAACACTTGGAAACAAATGTTTAAAATAATCAGAGTGTATACAAATGCACTTACCTCAAAAGTAATATCAAATAACTTTGTACATAGATCAAATAATCCCAACAATACTGTGTTCACAGGAAAGTATTCAGAAACAGTCACTTTATTATTCCTGGTGTGATAGATGTACACAAAAAGGGCAATAGGATTGAGAGTGTGGATGCATGCAGTTGTATTGAATGAACAAAATTATGCATGAAATCACAAAAATATATATTACTAGCCATTACTACTATATATATATATATAACTTAAAAAAAAGCAAATTTTAAATTTTATCTCTATAATGTTTCTCTCATTTCACTACTTGTTACTATAGTCGGAATAAGCTTTCTCCATATTGTATGCTATTTCAATCACCTTTTTTCCCAGACTTTCAACGCTGTCATATTTATACAATTTTATGCTTTATTTTTCTAACAGAAACCTTATTTATCAGAAATATTTCCTAATTTCCTAGACAAATTCTTTTCATTTACAATCAAGCTAAATAAAACAGCAACCCATATTCTATTCTTTATTCTACATGGAGAAAAGCTTACACAGGTAGAGAATCAATCAAATTTTGCTGCAAGCTGTCAGTTTTGCTGAATTCTTATATTAAGTTTTCAATTAGTGAATCTAACAAATTTTGACTATTTAAATGAAATTTAAATTTTCTACATAAATATTCCCCTCTCTATATATAAATTGTTTCAGATGGTTTATAAAAATCATGAAATTTTTCCCATATTTGGCCAAACAATTTACCCATAAAGATGTTCTTTCTGGCGCCTTTGCCAATAAGGTATGTCCCACATTTGAAGCTGATGACCAAATCCCTCTGAAACTGCAAAATCTTGAAGTTGGGCCATTTCCTCCCATAGAACTGGAGCAAACCGACTTTTTAACCTTGGGAAAAAGGTAAAACAGCCCACATGTAGTTACATCATGACTATAATATACTCATCATTGACAAAACCTTTAAAAACTAGGAAACATTACTTTTTCCTATTGTTTGACAGACAGTTAGTTCTGGACCGGGGACAATACACATATATATTTATATAAATATGATGACAAAACTTAATGGTTTTCAAAGATGAAAAAAAATAATCCCACTTCTGGGCCTCTAAGCTTTGCTTATTGAGGGTACATTTGAAACTGGATGGCCAGGCATGAAAAGATTTAATGCTTTATGTTACTCTAAAACTTACGTTTCAATCATACTCAAGACGTTTTCTACAGAGTTTGCCATCTTAGTCTCCATTGACATCTCCACAAAATTGTCGTATCCAAGCATTTGTGCCAGATCAGATCTGCATGTGAGAATGAAGCAAACTGTGTCACTGATCAAGTTTACTCTACTTTACAAAAAACATACAACTAGCATAAAAAGATGGTGGTAAAAAAGTACACGCTGAATCTCAAAGGGAAAAAGAAGTTAAAGAACCTAAAAATCTAACTCTTGCTCAGTCATGAATTTTAAAAGTGCATTGAATAAAGACGTTCACAATGCCCATTACAATAAAAAAGTTCTTGTGCCCTTTTTTATTTCAGCTTTTCTACACAATGTTATCCTCAAAAAAAAAAAAAAAAAAAAAATACTGATGCATTGTAGTTTTGGCAGTCTGCAGACCATTACAAATTAAAAGGTGGAAACACTGCAAGCCCTTACCTGTGTGTCCTGAGACTGTCAATAAGCTTGTTATTGTTGAGGTACTTGGATGCATGGATGTGTGAGGCTCGGTTGTGGTAGGCATACCACAAGTTCCAACGTGTCAGACGGTCACTGCAGTATGTCATCATGGACTGGTAGCTCACCTGTTGAAGAGTAGCTCGCCATGGCCCTCTGGTGGGATCATCTCTGAACAGACATAAATAATATATGACAAATTTCCATGGCTTATTACAGTCAAACAAAATAAAAAGAATTAAGCCTCTAACTTTGAAAACTCACACTTGGGTTAGATGTAGAAATATCAGGTCCTGTCAATACCGGAAGTTCAAAACTTTACACTTACAGACATGAAGCAATACTTTTCTTCACATTTGTTTATAAACTTAAAAGTCAGAAGCGCTCGACTTTGATAAGAACTATAAAGAAATGAATTCTTGCAATAGCAACAATGAAAAAACTCACGTCTAATACCTTAAAGTATATCGAAAATAAAAAAAAAATTCCTCCACTAGAAATGATCTTATTGACTAAACATCAAGGAATAAAGATAATGTATCACTAAGATTGATCCAGATGTATATTCATGTCCATGTATGTAATGTTGATAAAGTAATATATGGTAAAAAAAAAAAAATAAAAGAAGAGCAAAACAATTTACTTGTCTTTGGACATTTGTGCCAGTAAGGGCCATGGCATCTCATCCAAAATGTTCATATCAGTGACGTCATGGGTAAACATTTCTGTACAGATCCGCACTTTGTTTCTACAGAGTAAAAAGCTTTGCAATTACTCTAACACTGTCTGAGAATGTCTGATATTGGTTGTAAGCCCAACAACAAAAGTATAAGCTTCCATATGACTGACAAAATCAAAGAAATAAGTATGAAGGAGGGGTAGAAAGGAGGTGTAAGGGAAAAGCTTTGTTTCATAAAGGTATATGAAATTTATGAAATTTTCTTGCAATTACATGACAGCTTTATAAATATTCTATTGTAATTGTTATTACATTTTTCATTGTATTAGAAATTGGAAATACCATCAATAACCACTTATGTGAGCTCCTTTTCTGTCTGCAAATCTATTGTTGACATAAAAGATTCTTATCTACAGGTTGGTGTTAATTATAATTGAAATAAAGCACACCCTGATACCTGTGCCTGGAGGAAATAGCACTCATTTCAAATTGAAAACCTAATAAAAGTAGCATGGATCACAACTTATCATGAAAAAAATGGGAGTATAATGCTTGGGTCAAAATTCAAACTCCTCCTGCAGTAAAATTGTAAGATTATGCCATCCTTCATATGGCTAAAAGTTAAAATGCTATGCTGGTCGACTTGATTTTTAGGCAAAAATGAAGCTTTTAGAACAGAAAACTGCTATGACCCTGAGAACAGAGCTCACCATAGACAGTGCTAAGATAAAACATGATAAATTTTCCTCGAACATAGTGAAATAATTCAAGAGCTACTGAACAAATAGAAAACTGCTATGACCCTAAGAACAGAGCTCACCATAGACAGTGCTAAAATAAAACATGATAAATTTTCCTCGAACATAGTGAAATAATTCAAGAGCTACTGAACAAATAGAAAACTGCTATGATCGTGAGAACAGAGCTCACCATAGACAGTGCTAAGATAAAACATGATAAATTTTCCTCGAACATAGTGAAATAATTCAAGAGCTACTGAACATCAGCCATATGATTCACTAACATTAAGTTCACACACAGTGGAAGATATTGAAACTCTGATATTATAATAATCAACTTTATTAGAATTTCACAATTACCACCGCAAATATGTTTTTCGTAAAGCCAACCTGAAATTGCTGCCCTCATCAGATATGAGCTTTAATACTTCTACTAGCCTCCGTCTGTCTGCAGTTGACAGTTCCATACCATTTAGCCTTCCCTCGAGAAGGTACAAATCTATGAGGCGTCGTTGCGGTTCACTTAAATTAGAGCTGTCTGCCTCAAGTTCCTGGTAACATAAAAAAATAATATCATAGAGTATAAAATTAAATCTTATTCATCTTTCCCTAAATTGTCCAAATCATTAATTATGCAATGATACATATATATATATTTCATATCATGAAAGAACTAAAAAACCACATTTAGTGATGGGCCAATGGGGACAACCCTTCTCGCATGATGGAGTCTAGCACAGCTTATAGTATTATAGGATGGAGTCTAAAAAACAAGGCTGCTACAGTTTGTCGCTAAACCAAATTTATATTAAAAAGAAAAGCATCAGTTAGCATAAAAGCTATATTGATATTTCCCATTTTCTGCCTAAGCATACATTATTTTGGCCTTTTGTGCTATTTGATATTCGTAGCACTAGAAAGCTCATGTTTTGTTTTTTTTTCTCAACACTTTTGTCCCTTTATATGACTTGAAGAGTGTCTTCGGGGATGTTAAACAATTTAGAACTAATAAAATTTCAAAAAATACAAATTTCACTCAGACAGAAATCTAAACATTCCATATGACAACTCTGATCTTATGTAATTTTTAGAAAAAAATTCAAGCTTTGCCTTTGCCAGTAAGGAAACTTATTTCAAAACTCAAGGACCCACTTTGTGATTTAAATCAAGCTTGTTTTATCACTACAAATAAATATTTACAAACAAGTTTAATAATATTTCAGGCTGCATGTCTCATCAAAAAGGAAAAAAAAATGAACTGATATTTGAACAAACCTTGAAACCATAATACAAGGTTTCATTCACCCATCTTTCATTTTTTGCTCTCTCTACTTGTGGGTGAATCTGCGAAATGAAATTGATACAATCTTTCAACATTTCTAAGGCTAAAAAATAGTCACAGCTGACATTTATTTGTGCTTCTAAATGTGTGAATAAGACAATATCATTATTTTCTTAACTTTTTTTATTGCCAAAAACTTTTCTTATTGGTCAAAGGTCCTCTGATGTAACTGCTTCAATTGTGCCGTCAATGATCAAGAACAAATTTTTCTATTAAACATTCTTTTTTAAAACAATAATTTAATCATTTCACTTTCTCATTTAATGAGGTAAAAATATGTTGATATTTGTTAAAAAAAAATCACCCGAGAAAACGTCTTATGGAAACCATCAGTGGCATAGTTTAAATTCTTTACAGTGGCCCAGGCAGTATTCAATGGTACTGCAATCTCCTCAAGAGGACTATAGAGCCTCTCAAAAGTCCTTTCTTCTTTAAGATCTGTAATCAAGGAAAATACAGCAAGAATTTTCTGTAAAAATATGCAAAAAAATAATATATTTGGCTCTCTATTGCTTCATATCTGCTACTCATCAAATCAATGAATCGTGGACACCATACAAAGATCTGTTTACCTTTAACAAAAATAAAAAACTACATATAATTATATTTATGGGACCCTAAAAAGCTTACATAAATACTATACTATGGAATGCAATTTAATCTAATTCAATGTGTCTCTAAAATTATAAACATGACGGGGTCACAAAAATTTTGTTGGATTTTGTATCCTGAATTTATAAGCAAATGAAATGTCCGATAGTTATCTTTCACACAGAAGACTTTTGAGTATGCAACTGAGAATCAATATCTCTATCCCTCATCGCTTTCAGTGTATCTGTTACTCTTCCTACTTTGAGCCACTCACCTGTTAAACTTTCCACATGGTTTTCCAGCTTAGTTTCATATTCTATAGCAAGCTTTGCACATGCAGCAACACTTTTTTTAGGAGTGATTTCAGAAAACTTGGGAAGTTGATCTGTCCTCATGACTGCATTTGTCTCTGGTGTGTCTGGAGGTATCTCTGGTAATCTGAGAAAATGCAATTGAATTGTTTCTTTGCTACTATCATCAACTACATGTTACAAAGTCAAAGTCAAGCAAACAAATAATAATGAAAACAGAAGGCTGAGAAGCATAGGAAGGGGGTTAGAGTGTGGGTATAGGGGAACAGGAAAGGGTATTAATGCAGATATCCGCCCAACTCACCCTAGGCATTCAAAGTGTACTTATCTATACGAATTTGATATGCTGAACACGAATATGAAGGTTTTATTCGTTGAAAAAATACCTTTTTAAGATATAAGAATTTTTGTGTTGCTCTAAAATTTCATTAAACTACAAGTTTCGATTTCGTCAAGAAACATTCAATTGTGAAGCCTGACATACGTGAGGTGGGCCGATATCTGCAAATTTACACTGGAAAGAATATTTGTAAAGGAGATAGATAGAGAGAGATAGATAGAGAGAGAGAGAGAGAGAGAGAGAGAGAGAGAGAGAGAGAGAGAGAGAGAGAGAGAGAGAGAGAGAGAGAGAGAGAGAGAGAGAGAGAGAGAGAGAGAGAGAGAGAGAGAGAGAGAGAGAAATCTGTAAGTTAATCTAATGTCGTGAAATTTTGGCATGAGGGCTATGAAAATAAAGTTATTTGATTGTAATTTACTGTAAACTGTTTTACAAAATAAAGTGACTATCTTACTCTAAGGAACACTAGATCTAGACTCGTATATTTCAAAGCTACTGAGTGATGGTTCTTTAAGTTAAATGGTACTTTACTTACAATACATAGTAAGAGGTCGTGTTGGATGCTTGTCGAAGACATGATTTCCATAACCGAAATGTTAAAGAAAGCGAACTAGCACGACCTCTGCCTAGTGCTGATGCCATTTTTTCGCAGTACAACCAGAATCTAAGTAGGTCTAGCAGGAGTTTGACTGCTTGGGCCTTGACTGTTGAATAATTGATTACTCGACTACCTATTTGCTGAAATGAGACCAGTAGTCATAAAAACTTTATCTCATTTGTGATCTATTTGGAAGCTTTTTATTTCAAATATTTCAATGCAACATATAAGAATTTTAGTTTCGCTTTCTTACCAATGACAATATTTTATCTTTTAACAAGTGATTACATAAAAGGAAAACTAATATAGGCTCGATACTGCAAAATGATTTGTACGACATTGTAATTATCCTTGTTTTGGAAACATTTAAAACTGTAATTGACTAGATTAGATTTATAGCAACATTGTCTACTTTCGTTTTCATAAGACTATTGTCGTTAGATTGTTATACCGGTTACAGTCAAGACAAAGTGCGTCAACGGTAGATTTCTAAAACTCGTTGAAATTGAACTGCTTCTTCTTCAGTTGATTAAAAATTATTGACCGAGAGAGAGTAGATCTAGATTGAAATTATTGCTTTTTCTGGACTTCATGGTCAAAAAAGTTAAATAGGTACTTGTAATCCTTCAAAGTATCAAACGGTTGTTTGCCTAGATTCAGAAAAAAATAATAATCTAGATTTAGATTCCATGGTATACAATATGTCAAAATCTTAAAATAAAATCTTGATAAGAATAAGATCTAAAATTTCATCGATATTTGAATTGTAATAGACAATTTATTAAAAAAAAATTAAGGACTTTCTAGATCCAGGAATAGAAATTGTTTTATATTTCTGCTAAAGAGTATTTATTTTTAAATTATAATGCTGCTACATGTACACGAGCACAAATTAACCAAGCCCATTTCTTTTCTTTGCGTATTAGTTTTGTGTGATTAAATATTTTTGAAGCTTTTTTCGTAGTTCGAACATTTTTTTTTTTAAAAAACAACCGCTTTTGTGGTAGATCTTGTGGCAGTTATTTTAGTGGTTCTAAACTCTAAACTAAATTTTTTTTCCTCTATGTCGCTCTCAGAGTTTTATATGGGGAATTGAGATTTGAAAGAAATGTGAATATTCAGTGTGTAAAACTGTAATCTAATGTGAACAAAGTCTCATGAACTATTCTTAGTAATTAAATACCAACAGCATCTTGTCTTGTGTTGTGTATGTGAGTGTGGGTGAGAGAGAGATTCACTAGCCTTAAAAGGAAAAATTACTACAATTTTCAAGTTTGACAGAGAGACTTCTAAATTAATTCAAATATGCTGAAGATTAATAAGTTTTCAATCCTTTAACACCCACAGCAGTGAAATAAAATCAAAAGCAGTGAAAATGTTAAGTGCTTAGTTGCTGACACAACCATTTGCTCTCCTAGCATAGTGATTCAATGCAATTAGACAGGTACTGGCGATTGGGGTGGAATAATAAGAACATAATCAAAAATAAATGGAAAATACGGTTTATGCATACATACTCAAAATACAAGCCAGCTATATTTTTATTGCATATTTATAACAGCTATGAATCTGGGTGAATTTAGAATAAGACTTGCACCATAAGAGCAAGAGTGTTGAGTCTCAATGAATACTATGCTGTCCGAACACTGTTACAACACACTATGAGAGGCGTCACAAATGCTAAAATTCAACACCCCTCAAGTGGTGTCGCAAAATCTAGCTTTCAGCATGCCACTAACGGCGCTCTGAATGCTAAAATTCAACATGCTACTAGTGGCATCCTGACTTCTTAGATTAGTGACGCCATTAGTTAGCAGCATCTTCTGGAATCACTACCCCCCCCCCCCCAAAAAAAAAAAAAAAAAAAAATTCAACTGATTTCTGGTCATTGACTTTATTCTGTTTAGTCTCAAAATCAACCACACCAGTGGCTATAATGTTAGACTTCGATTATCCATCCTCATTTTACAAGTATTTTCTTTGCAGATCAAATTCCCACATTATCAGGAGTTGAGTTCAGCGCCTCATCATATCAGTTGTGCCATCTCCAACAAAGGCTTGAGTTTCATATGAAAAATTCCTGAGAAGTTAGAAGTTTTTGTGGATGGGCTATATCAAGCAAAGAAACCAATCTTACAATCCACAAAGATCTAGTGGCTTACTTCATTTACTGAGTTTATGCAGCATGGTTATAGATATTTATACATTTTGGCGCTAAATTTGACAGATGAAGTCTTCATTCAATATTTAAAGTTTTTTACAATTTTGACTCATCGATTTGGCAGGCCAGTAGCAGTTTAAAAAAAAAGGACAATTTTGACATTTGATTCCCATTCCTACTTTTATGAAAGCATTCTGTTTGAATTTAAGCATGACCCAAGAATTAAAGAGAGAGAGAGTATGTCTGTGGAGAGTGTCCACGCCAGAGGAAAATGAAAATTAAAATATTTGTCTTAGACTGGCATAACAATAATTTGACCTCTTTTGCATTCCTGGAATGGAAAAGAATAAATAAACTCCCAAACAAAAGAAGGATTAGAACGATATTTAGTCAAATATTGGTTTAAAAATTAATATTTCATTAATTGTTTATTAGGTGTGCATCCAAGGCTAATGTTGATAATTATTACACTGTCTGAATTTATAGATATATATATATATAAAAAAAAAGAAAAGATGTCAGATTTCAATAGCAGTTCATTGTCAGGAAAAGATTTATACTATAGGGAATGCGATTTCACAAAGAGTTATGCTACCTTGTTAGAAGTCAAGAGCTCTACTTTATGTTGTTATCAGGGTATCAAGTGGCAGCCCCTGCAAGAATGCACATTGGTGTGAAATTTGAAGTAACAAGAGGGAAAACATAAAGTGAGTACATGAGAAAACATTTATAAGAAAATTTTATAGTTCTGCTCAGATCTTCAAAATGCTTTTTATTATTGAACAGAACTCACGACTTTCAACATAGAGACAGACGTACCTTTTTGTGAAATCCCATTTCCTATACTGTGTATTATAGCTTAGTACAATTTTATCTGTAAATTGATTTTTGCTTTTGTTATGTTTTCAGAATTGGTGTTCACCATGGTACCCCTGCTTGTTCGAATTTGTTTTTCTATTTTATTGATTACACATTTATCTCATGCAACTCTTTCAAAGAGTGATCGAGGCAAGAAGAAGAAACAAAATAAGGTATTGTTTGCTGGTATAGATCATATTACACTTTATTTTAATTTTATCTGTGCAACTCATGCTGAATAAGTCACGTAAACTATTTTTTTTCCCAAAAAATGGGCCTGACTTAACACATTTTAACTCACAAATTGTTTCAATTTTTTTATGCATACTTTATAATACAGTGAATTGATTTGGGATTTCAAAGATGGTTTAAACAACTTTTATTTATTTAAAACAATTAAACTTAAAAACAAGGTATATCTGTTCTAAAATGCTATTGACTGAAAGTAATACTATGATACAGTGCTGCTGGTTTAAGAAAAATTTATAAAAGAAACTTGGATATCAAGCACAGTGCATATTCTAACTATGTTTAGTCAATGTATAAGGGGATCCTGTAGTTATGTTTAGAGGACTTTTGAATATCAATGCACTGCTACATTTTCTTTCACTTTACAAAAGTGTGGGCTGTAAACAGCTAAAGATATACAATTTTATTGAAAGAGTAATTACAGTCAAGGTTAAATTTTACTTTTATTTTGAAGGGCAACTTGTAGAGGGGAATAAAATAAGAAATTTGATCCTCCCCTTTTTAATGCTTTCCTTTCAACAGATGGAATTTGCTGACAAAAGTGTTGTTGCCAGAGGCTTGGTTTCATCAACACCAAAGATTAAAGATATTGTGAAAGAGCATTCACTTTACTTTGACAGGGACTCAGAAGTTACAAATTTTGAGGGAGAGACTCTTGCCTATATCACTCCGGTAATTTTTGTACAGCAGTTAAAGATCTGAAGGAAACTCTCAAACCTTTTTAGAATATATAGCTTTTTTTTCTCAACTATAACATATTTTCAAATTATTGTTAAAGCTTCTGTTGCAAGCTAAAGACAGCATAAGAAGATGGTAATGATAAAATGAAATATTGTGTCCTCTTCATTTCAGAAAAGGAGTAAACTAATGGAGAATCCAATAGGTAATCTTAATAGTTTGACTCAAATAACAGTTTGATTCACTGCAGGAATCTTGTTTAAAACAGGTGTAGTTATGAGCAAAGTCAGGTTTCGTTAATGCAAAAAAAATGTTGTCTTGTAATTAAGTATGATGAGTTCAACATTATCATTCTGTGAAAGTTTGAAATGATATTCTGATCTTCACTTGTTAAAATTTAATAGCATCATAATTTACATTTTTATACATGTGTGTGTTTATACATATGTGAAGAGTCTTTTTACAAACTCTTTCTTGTTTTGCTGGGTTGACAGAATGAGTTGCATGGCATTTTCTTTCTCTTGCAGCTGCATCTTCTTGAAATACACTGTGTGCTGCTTTGACATTTTACAACCTCTTGACCACCTGCAGCCTTTGCTGTTGCCATTCTATCTGCTGTCTCAGGCTGTCCTTTAACAGCTGTATCACGCAGCTCAGGAAAACATCCAATCTGTTGCGTCCCAGTTATAACCTCCCCTACTTCTGTATCTGTTCCTATCTGTTGATGTCACTGCTTCTTCCTCTAGCTTTGCTGTCACAGATACAACATCCCTTACCTCTGTATCTGTTCCTATCTGTTGATGTCACTGCTGCTTCTTCCTCTAGCTTTGCTGTCACAGATACAACATCCCTTACCTCTGTATCTGTTCCTATCTGTTGATGTCACTGCTGCTTCTTCCTCTAGCTTTGCTGTCACAGATACAACATCCTTTACCTCTGTATCTGTTCCTATCTGTTGATGTTGCTGTTTCTTCCTCTAGCTTTGCTGTCACAGATACAACATCCCTTACCTCTGTATCTGTTCCTATCTGTTGATGTTGCTGTTTCTTCCTCTAGCTTTGCTGTCACAGATACAACATCCCTTACCTCTGTATCTGTTCCTATCTGTTGATGTTGCTGCTTCTTCTAGCTTTGCTGTCACAGATACAACATCTTTTACTTCTGTATCTAAACATATAAATGAATTTTAGGGTATCATTTTGTGTATTCTCTATCTTATTGCAACTCCTTGACCCTCAGTGGAACAATCATGGCTATGATGTCGCCAAACTGTTTGGTTCTAAATTCAAGTATGTGTCACCTGTATGGCTTCAGGTTAAAAGAAATGGCAGAGGATACAGTATTCACGGCACACATGACATTGATAAAGGTAAATGATCCACACCTGTCAAAACCTTTTCCCAATCCTAAAAGATTATATCGTGATTGCCAGAAAGATTAAGATCTTAAAACCTAAAGGTGCTGAATTCTGTAAAGCGATGTCAAAAAAAAAGACTGAAACTGAAATACATGGCAAATCAATACATGGTTTTGATATACCCAAATTGCTTTTTTCCACTGAAAATTTCTCTGTTTAAACCAAAATATGTGTGAACCATTTTTGTAGTCTCTAGGATATACATCGGTTCAACAATGTTTCACTCTACATGTCTTTGCAAGTTTAGGCTGCAGATCAGATTTAAAAAATGAGGTAGCAATTCATATACTGTTTTGCCCATCACAAAAATTTGTTTTGAATGGTTTTACTTTTATCTTGAGAGAAAAGTACTTATTCCAGAATATATTAAATTAATATTTTAAATGTTTTTTGAAACCAATGTGGTGAAATGTGAGTTTGTAGAAAATATTTCACTAGTCTTAGGCCTAAGAGAGATCGCTCCCTATTATTGCACACAAATCAGGAACCATAATTATCATGTTGTTTTGGTGTGGTATTGATCCAAAATCATTTACACCTGATTGGTTAATCCAGTTGCAGATAAAACATTGAAATTTCTTATGATTTTTTTTTTTAATTTGGATAATGTTGGATGCATTCCACATGGGAAATTTATATTGTTTTTAGATAATAACACAATATAAATAGATAATTTACAACAAGCAGAAAAGTTGTTCTTTATCTCTCTCTTTATCTCTGCCTCTGTCTTTCTCTGTCTCTGCTTCTGTCTGTCTGTCTGCCTATCTGTCGGTCTGTCTGTCTGTCTGTGTGTGTGTGTCTCTCTCTCTCTTTCTCTCTCTCTCTCTCTCTCTCTCTCTCTCTCTCTCTCTCTCTCTCACTCTTTCTCTCTCTCTCTCTCTGTCTCTCTCTCCTCCACTCTTTTCTGTGTTTCAGTCTGGACTTATTCCAAGTATACAAGTAAATGATGTAAGTACAATCATTTCAGAAGCATGGTACTTATCACTTTTTTAAACAATGAAGTTCTTCATGATTTAACACAGGCAGGAACAATAAAAAGTTATTGTTTCAAGCGGTGCCTACAAATTTGTCCTTTAGGGAATTAATATGTTCCTTTTATCACTCGAGTTTAGTACCTCAACCCAGCAGTTGATTCCTCATAAAGTCGCACTTTCTACTTTAGAGGTGCTTCAAGATAGTTTCATACAATTAAGA
This sequence comes from Elysia crispata, assembly GCA_033675545.1. NCBI lineage: Eukaryota > Metazoa > Mollusca > Gastropoda > Plakobranchidae > Elysia > Elysia crispata. Next base: position 16,796 of record JAWDGP010003256.1, on the reverse strand, counting down.
AAGTAAATTCTTTGATTTAAATTCTCGCATGGGCTCGGCCCAGTCTAATGCCAACTTAATTTGTCATTCATTATGAAACCAAAATATTGAAAGGCCTGTCGTGGTTCAATTACGACCTGCTCTCATTTTATCATCGTTGAAAAATGGTTTTCTTAATTATATCTATAATCTTCCATAATTTCCTAAGCTTTGGGTCCTCTCAGTTGTTAACTATTTTCATCACATATCTCTACAAATTCCTCTTCTTCTTTTTTATGATGTCCATACTGAATTTTATAAAGACATCCTGAATACAGAATTGTCTGCAAATTTTATCAGTATTATGTCGGTATGTGCTTATGGAGGCTATTGGTGTAAAGAATGCACGCAGTGTTGGAGATTGTGTACATCCATAGAGGGCTCTGCTGATCCATTCACAGAATGTAAAAGGTGCAGTTTTTTTTATGTTTCTGGGGATGGCTTTATTAAAGAAAAAATGTTCAAAGCATTTAGTCTGTTTTAACATTTCATGTGAAAAATTAAGCACAGAGATGAAGCCTCATCGGTTCTCACAGCAGCTCTGTCAGCTGCTCCTGACACTGCTATCCAGATTAACCAAATCATGCTTTGTAATGGATGTTGCATTTTTGCAACAACTTAATGTTCCAATTTTTCAATTATTTTCTGATTTATGTTGGTTCTTGTGTCATTCAAAATGCATGTTCACAATACTTTGCAGGCTGGATCTCTGATGTTTTAAAAGGAAGGAAAACACGAATAGGTAGGTCTTTCAGAAACAGCAAAGGGTTAACTGTTAAAAAAAAAACGAAGTCTTAACAACTCACTGGATTTGCACTATTTTAAAAGGTTCAGTAAATTGATAAATGTGCATGTTTATGTATGTATTTTATTATAATGGAGGATGCTATGCTTACTAAATTACAGAAATTCAAAGATTTTTTTTTATTTGAAATGGTTATGCTTATGCAAAAATAATCTGTTCATTGGTATTTTATTTTTTTATCTAGGATATGGTATTTGCCCCTACATTATTGAAGTTATAAAATACTAATAATATGCATCCAGTTCCCAGAGTTTTGTTTGATGCTTGGAGTTATGATGATTTTACATCCACCTTCAACAGTGAAGATAATATTGAAGATTGCATTGATAGCATTCTCAAAATTCTAAAAGTAAGTAAATAAATGGATATCTTACTTTGTGCTTGGTAGAATTTGATGTACAATTTACTTAAATTTGCATGTGCCAAATTTAGATGGAAGAATTTAAACCAGGACAGCACAGCTATATTAATGGTACTATACTTCATTAATGCCAATTTCTAAAATGTAAAAGTAATTTCACTCATTTTACTAAAGATAATTGATATGGTTTCAAAAAATTTGACCTTTAGTTTTTTACTGTGAAATTGTGCAAACCAAATCAGAAGGGAAGGCACATTTAATTGTTCAAAATTTGGGTTATAATTGATCATTTGATTTTATATCAAAACTGTGGAATGTCACTAAGAGATGGTGAAGGTGGAAGGTGGGAGATATATTCTAACATCTACTTTTAAATGCTGTGATTTTAATTTCAAATTTTCCAATGTGATTCATTATCACTGGTTCTGAGACATACTGTGTTGACGTCAGCCGTCTATTTTATTTTTAAGAGGAACAAACCTCAAAATTATTTAATTCGCTTTGTTTTAGCGTTTTTGTTTTCTTTTCTTTTTTAATTTCAATACTTAAAAATATTTTGAATACTGTTACCTACAGACGTACAAATGGTCTGGTGCAGTTATTGAGATATGGTCTCAGCTTGGAGGTAATATGAGAAAGTAAGAAAACTTCATAAGTTGTATTTACAGATTCTTATTTATTCTAGAGCTTCTTTTTTATTTATCATTTGTTACATCTTGAATTGTTTATTTTTTATGTGAAATAATAGAGATATTAAAATGTGTGTAAATTTAGACTATAGCATTTGATGTTGCAACCAATTTAAAAAGAAAATTTTCCCAATTCATATTTTGGAGAAGCTAAAAAGCAGCTTTACTTTTGCTACTGTGCATTCTTTTATACTCATCCTACTGTTCCTTAGTCCAACCTATGTCCCTCCTTGTTCTGTTTTCTTAGGGTGTGTCAGATTAATGACACTTATTGTGATTCACATCTCTTCTAGTCTCTCTCAAGTTGGTGTCTAAACCTGGCATGCCTCTATGATGTGTTGTAGACTATTCAATTGCGACACTTAATTTATTTCCTGTAAAAGGGTTGGCATGGAACTGCACCTTGTCTTTTGAGTGTTTTATTGAATTTTAATACAATATTAATGTATTACATTATATATGAATTATGTACAATAAAGTTGAATTAGCATTCAGAGCATAGCCAGAGATATATAACAAAAGCTAAGTAAAACCGCTGAATGTTAGGAAATTAATTGGCAAAGGCTAATGTTATTTTTATTTGTGTTATTTCTAAAATAATCCATAGAGAACTTGTCCATTTTATCAACCACATGGGAGAAATGTTTCATGAGGCGAACAAAGAACTTATCCTAGTGATTCCTCCTCCCTTGTATGGAAGGTAAGGTAAAGATCCAATCTGTGCTGCATTTAAGGAATGTTCATCCACAAACAATTTTTTTCTGTAATTTTCTTAATGTCAGTAAAGCTTGAAATATCCTTTCCAAATTTAAATTGTCTCACTTTGAATATATCTACTTCTTCATCTAAGGCATTACAGACTTTTAGAGCAAGTACTTAAGTCAACAGATAAGACTTTGGTTGATTTGAAACAATAAATAAAATCATCGGCCATGAAACTGTATAAAATTGACATAAAACCAACTTGCCCGTTTTGCCATTTCAAGATGCTTTTGTGTTATTGCCACTGATGAAAAGCAATAATTGTCAACATTTTTCCTTACCAGTTTCAGACATTTGGACAATGGAAGTCATATATGTTCTGATCACATTTACAGAGTGTCCTTTGTTTCTTAAATAAATATTTCTGAAGATGTTGATAGCTTGGGTGTTCTAAAGTTAAAGAAGTCCAAGCTATTTCCCTCTTATTCTCTGTAACTAAAATAAAAAAAAACAAACAGTTAATTAAGCTTCTCAAAGGTTTCTCAGTCTTATGCAGGATGATAAACAAAATAATAATAATAATAATAATAATAATAATAATAATAATAATAATAATAATAATAATAATAATAATAATAATAATAATAATAATAATAATAATAATAATAATAATAATAATAATAATAATAATAATAATTATAAGGACAATGATAATATTATAATTTACGATATTTGCAAACAATTCAAACCTATATTAAGGTTGAATTTGAGCAAAATGTTGCTTGTAATAATTTAAATAAATAAATAAATAATATACACACTACAAACACTAGTCTGAAACCAACATACAATGTGAATAAGCAGGATATATCAGTAAAAGTTACAAAGTTCTCACAGTTCATTTTCTTCTACCACAAGAGCACTGTTACTTAAGAGAGGTCAATGTTCATGAACTAAAAGAGCTAATATAATGATAATGGTGATTGGCTATAATAAAAAGGTTAATAAATATATTTAGTATTTGCAGAAATCTACATCACTATCATTATCCTGTTTTAAAGAAAGTTGAGCCTAAGTCTAAACACATATAGCCTACATGTCGATTGTTTTGTACTTTTTTTTGTTTCAGAAATATTGATGGGCTCATCAAGAGGGAGGATGTTGAGGCCATGGAGAAAAACGTTGACAAATTTAGTCTAATGACTTATGATTTTTCCAATCCAAACAGGTTTGTTTGTTGTGATGATAGAGTTAGGAAGTTGTATAATTTATTCCATGGGTCATGAACTCTTTTTGCTTGATGTCCTGCACACATATTCTACTCCCTTGGTGTCCGCAATTGAAGGCAGATTTTTGTCATCTTTTCAAGTTTCTTGTAGTTTCATCTCTTTGACACACCATCATTATGATAGTCTTCTTTAAATAGCATTGGACAGCCAATTAGATTGACTGTTAAGTTGGCCATTTTTTGGGGTGTCTCAGTGACAAAATATCATCTTTTTCTATCAAGAAGAAGAGTTTCGTTGAAAATAAAGTGGAACTACCTTGTTTGAACGTTTGAAAGTGGATTTACGCTGACTGTTTTATCGCTCTTAAATAACCCTGACGCCACACACCTTTATATTGATGCTTGGAGGGTTAAAAAGCCCCTAAAGATTTTAATAATTTGGTCTTGTCAGTAGCTGCTAGTTTGGAGTGGTATTTGCACCACAGACATAGGACGGATCTAAAAAAAAAAAATTAAAGGTCTTGAACACACAAGGCTATGTATAATTTGCTTGTGGGTGCTATTTCCCCTTGAGGATAAGCTGTAAAGAGAAAGCTGACCAAGGCCCTATGACTGAATAAAAAAACTTACTAGAAGAAATGATGCTATTAAAATGTTTGGCTTATGCATCAACAAAATTCTGCACTTGGCTGGAATGCTTCCTGTATACTCTGTAGAGATTATTGCTTCCAAGACATACTTCATGTCCTCTTTGACCTCCCTCGGTGCAAGGAACAAGATCCCAATACTTTGAGACTTACACTCTGATTTTGAGACAGCAGCAACTTTGGTGCAAGTGTTTCTAAAGCAAGCAAACAAGCAGCCGATCCCTACAACACTAAAATGCAGCTTGGACTGATCAGTGCTTTTGATGTCTTTAATAAAGCGTGGACCATTCTTTCTTTCCCTCCCCTTCTCTCTCTCTCTCTCTCTCTCTCTCTCTCTCTCTCTCTCTCTCTCTCTCTCTCTCTCTCTCTCTCTCTCTCTCTCTCTCTCTCTCTCTCTCTCTCTCTCTCTCTCTCTCTCTCTCTCTCTCTCTCTCTCTCTCTCTCTCTCTCTCTCTCTCTCTCTCTCTCTCACTTTATCTCTGTCTCTCTGGCCCTCTCTATCTATCTATCTATCTATCTTTTCCTCTTTCTATTTTTCTCTCTCACTCTCCCTATCTTTCTACCTCCCCCTCTCTTTCTGATTCTCATTTGTTCTCTCTCTCTCTCTCTCTCTCTCTCTCTCTCTCTCTCTCTCTCTCTCTCTCTCTCTCTCTCTCTCTCTCTCTCTCTCTCTCTCTCTCTATCTATCTATCTATCTATCTATCTATCTCTCTATTTTTTTAATTGTTTGTTTTTTCAGTGTTTTATCCACAAAGAGCTTATCATTTATTTTTTTCATACAGACCTGGTCCCAACAGCCCTCTACCATGGGTGCAGGATTGCATTTTGGCTCTGGCCCCTGAGCATACCTCACCAGTTAGGGCCAAGCTTCTGGTGGGGCTCAATCTTTATGGGCTGCACTTCAAGACTGGAGGTCAGGGAGAGCACATTCTAGGATCACAGTGAGTGAAAGAAGGGTTATTTATTTTTAAAAGTGATAAGCACTTGTAATGGACACCTAAATCTTTCAAGTTGTTGGGGAGATATTGTGAAGTTCCTTTCATTTTCAGTAACTCCACTTGATTTGTTAGACAGCTTAAAATTCAGCCAAGGGGATGAGATTAAATATTTTCTTTTGAGGATCAGGTCAGTTTGATTGGTTGTGGTGAATTTTTTATTGTTTGATTTTAGAAATTAATTCGTCAGGTCAGCAGTCTTGGTGAGAGCTTAAAACTGAACTAGGTGAGAGAGCTATACTGAGCCTTATTGGATTTTTTTTTAAAATTTGTGGTGGTCTTTTGTATCAGTTTTATAGTGACAAAGATTTTAAATTGCTGCTGGAGGGCTTCATTGTCATCAGAAATGTCTTCCTCTTGTTCTGGATTAATCTATTTTAGTATTTGCAAGGCTGCTAGATGTGTTTGGTTGAGTAGAGTTCTCTCTTCTGCGACTATTAATAGTTCATTCACACTTAGGTACTTCTTGAGGTAAGTGGTCTCAGGCACCAGATGTGATAAATGATCAAAAAGTATGCCAAGGTTACCATTTGTATTAGATCTCTGCCCTCTTTATCACCAGCAATTTGTATGTTTCACTAGTGTTAGTGACGTCAATTGTATTTAAATCATCTGCAATGTCATCAGTATGCTCATAACCAGCATGTCTGCAGCAGTTGACAATGCAGTTCTTTACCACAGACTCAAATGAGTTCTTCATTAAATAGAGCACTGACTTAAAGCTTTTTCTTTCTTACATAGTTTGCTTTTGCAAACATCAAAAGAGTAGCCCGTTCTTATCAGCATCTTAATATATCGATTAGCTGGAAAGAATATCTTGAAAAGATTTTTTTTTTCAATACTTACCTATCTATACTTTGGTGTAACAAGGTCAACTCAGCACTCACACTTTTACTGTATCTCTTCTTAAAGCAGTTGAGCTATGCAAAATCAGGACTAGAATTCACACCAACTCAAATGCGTCTTCAATCATAAATGGTTTAGATACTGGAGAGATCATTGCTTTTGTTTGCTGACAGTGACAGGGCATTTCTCTATGATTGAAACTTTGCTTTCTGCTTTGATCAAGCCATAGTGCACCACATTTGTCCACTAACTACTTGTTGATCAGATATGTAAACAATGTGTTTATTTATAGTAAATCAAACTTCCATGCAATCTCTCTTAGCCATATCTTTTTTACCCTGATCACCAAGTAATTTCATTTTCTCTTCAACGCTTAGGCTCTTGTATTTCCATTAAAGAACTCTGGTTATAAATTAATATGATTATTTTAGAATGAAAACTAATTATTTCTTGATTGAAACATAATTTTAAAAAGAAGCTCCTGCAGAGAGAAGGCTTGGAGATTTGTAGTGCTCCACAAAATGCTTTCAAAGAGTAAAGCTGAATTTTTTTTTTCGTAATCCTAGGGTAAAGTTCTAACAATTCACCTGTGCAGCTAACAAATGTAGATAATGTCAGATTATTCCTTGTTTTTCTAAGGCCTTGTTCTCTATACAATATGATAAAGCCCACAAGCAGGATGGCTTGGTATGTGTATGAAACAAGTCAGAGTGGTTGATTTCCTGGTTCTGATCGTTGTTAATTCAAGTTCTTTACAAATCCTCATTCTCTACATACCGGCTTAAGATTCATTGGTCGAAGGGCAGAAAAGATGATGGCAGTGAGAAAAAATAGTACAGTGAAACTTAGGCCTTCTCTTAATCTCACTAACAAATTAGATTTGGGCAGCAGTGATTATTTCAGTTACTGTATGTCCTCTGCTCATCCTCTCACAATTCAGGAGCAATTCACAACTGAGTCCTAAAGGGCACCCCTCATTTTTTTTTTCCCTTATCTCTACTGATTGCAAACTCTTGTGAATGTCATCAGAGCAGTACTAGTAGTACTGCTTACTGCTGCTGTTACCACTACTGCTACTGCTACTAAAATTTCCACTTCTACTATAATTGTTATAAATGTGTACATCTGAAAAGTTTTTACCATTACTTCATTGCTGTTTTTTTTTTCTTCAGATATATTGAAATACTTAAAAAATTCAAGCCAACTATACGTTGGGATGAAAAAATGGCAGAGCACATTGTGGAATATAGGTAGGAAATGCCACATGAATACAAACAGAATTTTTCTCTCTGTAAAATTTGAAGCAATTTTTTGTTTTTTTGGTTTTTTTGGTTTTCTAGTTTTTTATTTGATTTTTGTCTGATAACAGAGTTTGTCTTTGAATGTTATTTTTGCATCATATTTTTATTAATGTTAAATACAATGAACATATTATTTTAACTTTTGATCCTGTTCTCTTAAATCTGCTAGACTTATAGCCTTGTGAAGCAGAAAAAAATGCAAAATCAGTTAGTGATGTTTAAATGAACCAAAGAAGGTATATACTTGAAATATATATCATTTCAGTTTCAAAATTTACAAAATCACTCTTCCACAAAGGACTCTATAGCCTAACTTTTTGAGGCCAGAGGAATCTGGAATTTTAACAGAATATATAAAACAGAAGGGAGGGGAAGACAAAATATGAAAAAAATTTCTTACGCGTCAATAATGGGCAGGCTGTAAGAGTTATTTTTATTTTTTTTTTTGCACAGATTAAGAGTTCAGCACTAACAAAAACCTAAGCTTGCAGTCAAAATAAGATTAATTTATGTATAATTTCTTTGCTCATGATATTCAAATGTTTTAGCCTTGTAGAGCAAAAACAAAAACATAAACAATACATCAGATAATGATGTTTTAAATGCATCAAAGAATAAGCATATACATAGAATGTTCTTTATTTCACTTATAGTATCAATTACAATGAATACTATTCTTCTTAATCAGTGATAATCTTAACTAAAAATTTGTAGGGATCCTCAAGGCCAACATCAAATATACTACCCAACTCTCAAGTCCATTCAGATGCGCTTGGAGCTGGCTCGATCACTTGGAACTGGAGTTTCTCTGTGGGAAGTAGGCCAAGGACTGGATTACTTTTATGACCTGTTCTGATCCATGTTTTTGCTCAGTAATTAATATATGTATTCCTGCATCTCTGTTTGTTTATAATGAAATTTTTTAAAATTGAAAGTGTTCTTACCATTTTTGGTGTTCAGCTTTTTCTCCTTTGGTTAATACATCTATTTTTAATTTTGCGAAGCATTAAATTAAATTACAAAAGTATGACTTAAACACTTTCTTGCATCTTTTTATTCTTTTTTCTGTCCTTTCTATATTTTTTTTTAGCTTTTTGATGTTTCACATAATTTGGGTTTAAAAGTGCATTGCTTTTCCAGTAGGAGGATATAATAAGAATTTTGTTCTCATTCATTTTCAACAACTTCATTGTTTATTTCATATAATGTTATATGTACAATTACTAATGAAATGTATTCAAATTCTTGATCATTGTCCTGGTGCATAATCCATATACAAGACGTCTGCCTTAATAGAAGGATACCATGAAAAAAATTTTTTCAAAAATATTGGTATCAGTCTGGAAAGTTAAGTTTTGTCAGGGAAATTATTTTTACTTTGAAAAAAAAAGTTGTAAATGTTTGAGCAACCTTTATGTAGTGTGCCAAAAGAAACATGTTGTCTACAATTTTTTTCTGGTAGTAAAACTAAAAGTGGATAAATCTGCCAAACCTTCTTAATTTTCTGTTTCACGTTTAAAAAAACCACATACTCAGTAAAATGAGTCTGTTACCAATAAATCAATGTGCTTGTCATTGTTGGGAATATATGAAAGAAAGATGCATTCTTGTGTCTTTTATCATATAACCAAATAGAATAATTAATCTATGTATATAGAGCTTATTTTTATCTCTTTAATTTATGTAAACTCATACCTACAACAAGGGATAATAGGTTGTATTAGGCTTATATGTATATTTATAGTTTCTGACAATTATTAAGCAAACCACAGCCTCAAATCATTGCAAAATACGGCACTTTAAAGTTGTTTTGATTCTAATAAGCAAATATCATATCAATGATAAGTCTGTTTTGATTTAGATAGGATTTCTTCAAGTCAGATTTACTGAAGCATCCTGAGGTATAATATTAAATCTCAAATAGATTTATACAGGATTATTTCTTTGCTTTGAATGAAATGAATGCTTGGTGATGGTAAAGGATTGAAAATGGTATTGGTGGAAGGGTAAACATTTTGCGTCATCTTTATTTATTTTTGCCATCAGTGGGGTTTTGGGTTTTCTTTGGTTGTTCGTTGTTTTATTTTTTTTTGGTTGTTTTCTTTTTTATCTGTTTTTTTCCTCTCAGCATTTTTCTATAATGTATTTTGGATTAGTGCTAGTGGTAGTGACAGCAATTTTCTGAAAGTCAGTTTGTCATTCATCAATATTTCTGAACACATATCTTCTTAATGGCACATGTATTACAATTATGGTGTACAAACTCTTTTGAACTTCTCTGTGATTTAATGAATAAAGTTTAACACGATTCCACTATTCCCCAAAAGAGCTTGTTGCCTAAGCATGTTGAGGTAAGATAACTATGTTAGACAGAAGGTAACAGAGGAGAGGAGGTAACATTGAATAAAACCCTCTTACATTTCATCAGTGAGGGACCTGTGACTAGTGTGAGGGCTATTTTCTCTTAATCCTCTGTGGGAATACAACTAAAACTGTAGCATAACATCTACATGTACATGTACATATATATTAATTTTAAAAATGTCTGCAAAACCACTCTCTTACATCATTAAATGGTGCGAAGTACTTACAGCACAATGCAGAGAAGACCAGATGGCTGCATAGAGAAGTTGTTTTTTTTTTAGGAATTCCTACATACAACTTTCAGAGATTTTTAGGAGATGTTGAACAGATTAGGTCTCATGACAGCCAAAATGTCATGTCAAAATGGTATTTGGTGATAGGGTTCGACATTCAGTGCTAATAATTGTGGTCTACCTTGAATTTAAATCTTTAAAAAATTTTGAAGGGCAGGCTTTAGACTATCAATCACAATTTTATCTTTGTCTGTGAAGGAGTATCAAACTATCGCTATTTATATCCTCCCACCAAATGCTAGACATATATTTATAAAAACCTTAGCTGCAAAATTTATGCCACATTACAAGAAATGTACCAGCAGAAATGTGCTCTCAAGTGCTTCATTTGGCATTTGTAAATTCCAAAATGCCCAAGAGGGTTATTAGATTTTTTTTGTTATTTTTTTTTCTTAGAAATTCTATTTTTTTTCCTCCCCAAAATAAGAAATTTTTTTGTCATCTACATAGGTATATCATTAATGTTGATTTTTTTGTCTATAAAATAGTTCAGATTGAAAAAGAAAAATTAATTTTGTTCATGAATATAAGTGAGTCAAGTATAGATGATTTATAGCTTTTTGCTTCTTAGTTAAGCATCCAGTATGTCTAGGCTGCTTCTTTTGTTTTTTGTGGGTAGTCTGATCCTATGTAACTTGTTCTATGCTAGAAATAATACTGTGTCCCAGGAGGGAGGCTATACAACATAACTTACAAAGAATTTATGAATATATAAATATTTATTTCAATTTATTGTACATTGAAGCTGTTTATAATGATGGCAATCATTTTATCGTTCTAAATGATACATAGTTTTAAAGATTTTAGAATTTGCCTGGCACTTTCTCATCTGTTTACTCATAAGAAGTTTTCATCAATGGCAAAGCACGATTGCTTGAATACTTGATTTGATTTTCAAAGTGATTTTATTATTGTGTGTGTGTGTGTGTTGGCTCAAGGGTAGAAAGTACTAAATTAAGGATATGCTGTCTTCATTCATTGTTATGTAATGAACGGGAATCATTGCGTTCCTTTTTCGTCATTTCTCTACTTATTCGGTTAGTAAAATATTCTGTTTACAAATGTTAAAACCCTGATTGTTTTTCTTCTTCCTTTTTTTTGCCATCATTGGCTTTGCTTAGTCTTTTGTTATGATAAAATGTTTTACCTTATCATCAAGGTGAATAAAACCAAATGAATAACATGTTATCCAGTTGTTGTTTTTTTTTTTTAAATATTTTTTCAGAGATTTTTTGGATTTTAATTATGAATGGCAGGTGTAATTAGAAATATAAGAGTTATTTCAAGAGTTAGAAATTTTATATCCCAGGAGATTATTGCGTGATAGTTAAGAAGGTTTTCATTAAACAAACAAAAAAAGACTTGCTGTTTAGACCAGGCTATGAAAAATTTAAAAAAAAATGCTTACATTTACATCAGGTATACTGTATGTGGTATAAAGATAGAAGTAATGGTCTTCAGTAGGAAGAATGCGTGTCCACAGATCAACATCTTTATCAACAGGAATAAATCAAGCAAAGGATCAATTCAAATACTAGGGTACTTAA
>JAWDGP010003253.1:512500-520000 GCA_033675545.1 Elysia crispata | reverse complement strand
TGCCTCTAGAGCTTTGTCCTCAGAAGTTTTAAGGGTTCTTCAAATGAGCAAGGTTTTTTTGGCATACCTTGTAACAGCCAATTTCACGTCGTATTTTTCTGTAATCTATGACAGAGGCATATTATTAGTGATCATTTTTTTATGTTAGGCAAGAGTGGATTTTATAAACATGAAAAAAAAAACCAAAACAACAAAAAACAATTCAACATTAAAATATTAAAATGTAACCAAGAGTTAGCATAAGATTCTAAGAGCGGCTTAGGGGACGTGAAATTCATAAAGACTACTCCATGCGACAATCTGTCGTGATCCATAGCGGCACGGACAGAGCTAAGTTCCGATAGATCTAAAGGGTGAGGACATCACCCTCACACTTCTGTGACAAAAGAGAGGGGCAGAGACGGAGGGGTGTTAGTCTTATTACAAGGGCGATGGAAAGCTTTCTTAAATAGATTAGAATGACTGGGAACTAACTAGATCACATTGTACGGGCTGTTGTTACATTTAAATGCCTCTATAAATCATTTTCGGCCAATAATGTTAATTAGAAAGAGAAGTCGTTTCTTAAGCCAAAATTCTTTGAATTTTAATATTGCTCTTTCTATTATTTCATTCTAAGCTTTTGATTTCCTAATAACGGTAGGTGAAATTCCATTTATTGTAAATTAAAGCACAATAATGTTATCACAAGAATTTTATAAGTAATGCCGATAATAGCATTGCTATTTTTTTTCCTGAAAGCAATTTTGAAATACTGTCATTATTACTCAACAAAGAAGTGGTCCAAACCTCCCCCGAGCTAAAAAAAAACAACAAAAAAAAACAAAAACAACAAAAAGAAAAAAAACCCAGATGATTTTAACATGCTACTGTATCAGAACCAAGCAGGTTATAGAGATTGATGCTGTGGCGATGCGGATGTGTGGGGCAAATATGTCAAATTAGTTTGAAAGAGTTACAATTAATGCATGAAAATAATTCAAAAGAACAAAACCGTAATGTTTGAACATGGTGGTGAATTTAAGATGGTTCGACACAATTACAATTTGTTAATAATTTTTAAGCAATGTTATTATTGCAAAAGTAAATAATGGTAACAGTTATTGGCACCATTAGCAATGATGAATTTAAACAGTGAAGTTTAATTTCAAATATTCTATAAAAGATGGTCTACAAAATTATTTCTCATGTTTCTTGAAGAACGTATGGTAAACTTATGCCCCACTGTAATCATACAAACCAATAATGGACAAAGTGAGAAATTGTGAAATATGAAATACAAAGAAAATCAACTTTACATGTCAAAGTGCATACAATGAACATACATGAAGCAATCATTGATGTAACAATCATAGCAGAACCTAGTTGAAATTGTTCTTCGGTTTTAAAATCAAATTACAAAAAAAAAAAAGAAGAAAAGACTATCATCAAAAAATAGCAATGAATCGGCAAACATAACATATTATCGTGGATTGCGCTTAGAAAGAAATATAACACCCCAGACTAAGTATGATACTACTTAACATCAAAAGAGCTGTCTAATATAATAACAAATTGAAAATGTGCTCAACAAAATTGACAATAGTGTAACATGTCATGATGAAACTAGATAAGTGTATCAAATCTGAATTTTTCATAATGTGTATTATTGTCATCTGGAAATTAAATCAAGATATTCTGTGTAGTTTATTTCTTAGTTTAACAAAATCTTCTCTCTTAAAAAAAGAGGGAAAATGCTAGTGAAAATAGTCTTATTTACAGACATCACTTCAGAAGGATAGAAAGAGATTATGAAGGATGTGCATGTACAGAACATGACTCGAGCACATCATTAGTGTCAAGTATTTTGTAGAACAGTAAGATTGGTTGCTATTAGTTTTAGAATGAAATCGCATGAAATATATTCATGCAAAACTAAATCTAAATTTCTTTTGCCACGAGGAAAGAAATTATTTTGAACATTAAATAATCCATGGACTTTCTTACTGATATGCTAGAAAATTTGGATACTTCAGAAATTCTTTTTTAAATTGTTTATTTTGCTTAGGTACAAATTGGGAAGTGGTGAAAAAAGATGGAATAGGGTGACTGATGGTCGGGGTTGGGAAGTCGAGGGTACAATCAAAAAATGGAGAGCAGATTACCGTCTTTAACTCAACACAAAAAGTTAAAAATAAAGATACCAACTAAAAACTACTCCCTCATATAAAACGAGCTAAACCCAGACATATAGCGCAAGATGGCATCGTTACAAGCGACAGCATTCTGGCTATAAAGCAATAGATGTACACAATGCCAATCATAAATGTCCAACCTTACTTCAAATTTGTAAGTGTCTTGAAAAATTATTTTCTTAACGGAGCACATAAATGATGGGAAATAAACTGACATAGCTTTTAAGACTTTAACTAAATGTAGGATTCTCTAAAGCTGGCGAAGTCTAGTGATCTTCGTGCTTTTGGTTTACAAAGATAAACATCTTAAAACAAATCAAATAACATTACCATAATTTAAAAATAAAGAAAAAAGAACACTGTTGGCATTCGTAATAACAAGTTAATGATAAAATAGAAGACCAGAAGTGATATGATACCAAAGATGTCATGATCAAAACTATCTTAAAACCAGTTCATGAATAAATCTAGGATTTCAACGATGCACTGGACTGAAGATCAGAATCGATGATATGCTCCGGAAAAGTTAAAAAAGCTATCAAAGCTATCAAACAGAATACATTCATAACTGGGCACTCACCTCTCGATCATCAACTTTTTATGTATAGTCTATATATTTGATTAACTTCTTTTTCCAACGTGACTATTCGCTTATTTCATTATAAAGGTACACGGCCAAAATATAATATTCAGCAATATCTCTCCCTTCTGACTTATTCTCTCTCTTTTTTTTTTGAAATCAAAGAGTGTATTATAAAAAAAATACCTGACAAAATTAAAAAAATTAAAAATTGATATACACTTTTTCACGTCAATGATTGCTAACCTAGTCAGTCCGAAATACATTGAAAGGAGAGGGCGTGAGTCATGAGGCGAAATACCTATATAAGAACTAACATAACAACCTGAAGACTTCAAACATACAAAATAAATGCTTTTCGCAAAAACTGCACTAATGCAGAGTCGTTCCCATGCTGAATTCAAGATTCATGATGCGCAGTAAGAAGTGTACTAAACAAGCCATGCCAGAGTTGTGGTAGAGTGAGCAGCAAGTTGTAGAATTACCAGTGAGGTAACTAGAACTACAACTGATACAGTAATAGAAATATGTCATGCTTCGTAAGGAAAGTTTAGGTCTTACAATAACAATGCTATATAGTAAAATAGAGGCTTCATAGTTATCCATCAGTGCCAAACATTGGGATGAAACGAGTCCTCAACATCAATTTTTTGAGACTGCATTGAAAAACTTAAGAATATCTCAATCCTTTACTCATAATTTTGCCTTGTTTCAGCTTAAAGTTATAAAAGTAATAAAGAGACATACATATATTTATTTGGTGCGGATAAGTATGAAGTTCCTGAGAAGATAGACAAGGCAATACTGGTTGCCAGAACAATAGTAAGGAAAGCTGTGTTGTAGCAAGAGGTTTGCTCCCCTACACGTAGGACTGCAGAAGAGACTCAGTATACATGAAATAATTCACATGGACTGGACGAAGAGTGAGCGACCGAGAGGTTTTTCATTTTCTGGGAGTCTAATTCATGTATGTATGACAAATCTTACCGCAGGAACATATTTTTGCATTCCTGATTTTAATCAATCAATGGTTTACTGAAGAACCTTTATCAAGGAATCTACAAAACTGCACTTTTTCCGCTCTTAAAGGGACGCCAGGTTTTGCACATATTAAAGGTCCACAGAAGATCCACAGAAATTCCGCAGAGGTTCCAAAGAAAGTTTAAGTCCATAAAAACGTTTTAAGCAGTGAATTAGAGTCTCACCTGTGCAGCACTGCCTTGTATGATTAAGAGTAAAGAGGAATGAGATCATTCTCATCATATTAAACGATATTGACAGTTTTTATTCAAAAGCATGGGGCAACTTCAATCTGTGCTGGGATCATTTATGGGCACATCTATGTTATCTTTAAATAATTATTTATAATTTGATTATTCCATTCAGTTTTTTACTCGCTATCTTTGACAACTTATGTATACAGTTTTTGTTTTTAAGTACTAAAAAAAAAGAAATAAAAAAAATGAATTTTTATTTTTTAAAAAGTCAATATTGAAAGCTATTACATTTCATACATTATTATCCTATTCGGAATTCTTAACATAAAAACACTAATATAATAAAGAAATGTAAAGTAATGAAAGGTTCCAACGCTTTATAGTTAGATGTTGTATCCATTAAATATTAATATTTTTTTTCTTTTTGAAGTTTTAACATCTCATCAGCTAAGGTAGACGCTACGAGATCATTCTGCTCATAGACATTTCTACGTGAGAAATTTGGGCATATTATAAGTTTATCGTCTTCCTATGTAAAAAAAAATAACCAATACCTAATTTTATGCCCTTTGTGGAAAAATTCAAAAAATAATGTTTTAAGATAATTTCTAAAGGTAAATTATATTCATTCTTTCAATTATATTTCAAAGCTTAGACTTTCTTAAAGAAACTTTTCGTCATCGGTTTTTTGTTTTCGTCACGTAATCATTGTTTACGTCCTTTAACTTTTGCTGAATTAGATTAACAAACATATATTTATAAGAGATAAAATCAATCACTTAATAAAAGAAAAGTTGATACAGAGGGCATATGCTGGAAATCGAAAAGATAATTCAGTTGCCTGAGTGCCTTTCTAGACATAATATTATTCACATTTCAACAAAGAGAGAAAGACTGTAAAAAACATCCAACAAAACAAGCATCATAAAGAAAATAAATTTATTATAATGAGAAAGAGAAAAAGAGATAGATAGATAGATAGAGAGCAAAAGAACGAGAAATAATATATATATATATATATATATATATATATAAAACATGTGTGTGTGTGTATCTGAGAGAGAGAGAAAAAAAGATAGAGATAGGAAAAGAGAGAGATTGAGAGAGATAGAGAGAGAGAGAGAGAGAGAGAGAGAGAGAGAGAGAGAGAGAGAGAGAGAGAGAGAGAGAGAGAGAGAGAGAGAGAGAGAGAGAGAGCTCTACCTGGACCCCGGAGACAAACTCCACACCTGGTGAAACGAATGAACTTGTGCGAAGGAAACTGTCGATAGGTAAAGGGTGCTTTCAAAACAATCTGTAAATCCTGTCTGGTCACACTTTGAAATTTTTTTTAGAGGAAAAAAATGTTATTTCGTTGTTCGTATTGCTCTAAAATTTGTCGTACATGCTCCTGTTGAATTTATTGTTCTCAACTCTAGAGGTTCTTGTCCTTTATGCTGCTGGTTGTGGTCCTTTCCATTCTTTGTATTGTCAGTATAAATTTATTGTGCTTAATTTTTTTTTTTTATGTTTGTTTTTTTTTTACGATCACCTTCTGCGTTGATCAAAGTTTTGTGCTATTTTTCTTAAATTGTATATATATATATATAAAAAAAGAATTTAGATGCGTCTCTAGTTGCCTTGTGTGTGGTGGACTATGAACATGCTTGTAGGATGATTTGCTTGATATTCCACAACGTCTACCGCCGCTGCTGCCGTGTTGTTTTTGTAGTTGTGGTGGTAACAGCCTCAATGAGGATGATCTCTGTTGTCGTCCTTCTCCTGCTGTTGCTGCTGCTGCTGCTGCTGCGGGTTTTGCTGCTAGTGTCACCAGGAATTTTTTGCCTCTTACTCCGAGACAAGCAATAGGTAGTTGAATAAATAGGGAATCAGATGACACTTTTCTACCAGATCACTTTTCAAACAGAATGTTGCAGTCAGTCTCAGCAGACCGTCACGAGTAGAGTCAAAAAGATACCTTTTATGCTTTGTACACGCAATAACATTATCCAACGAAGAAAAAAAAAGTTTAAAAAAAAAGAAAGAAAGAAAAAAAAATTATTCATTTTCCGATTTCAATCTTCATTTTTTACAGTATGTATAATATGAGATTTCCTTATCTTTCTCTCTGTATGTATATATTATAATTCCAGAAACGCACTACGAAAGTTCTATTTTTGGATACTTGATGCTAGCAGGAGCGCCCGGCTGAATATCAGTCCTCATCACTGCTGATATCTTCAAGGTGAGCCGAGCTGGGATGGGCGGATACTATTGCTCCAATGGGAGACAGGTGCTGAGCAAAGCCACGCCCATCATCGCAACAGCCATTAGCTCCAATAAGAATGCTGGGAGATTCGGGCACCTCGTGGGAAGAGGATGGAGAGGGGGATGGCACGCTAGGAGGGGGGCTCAAGGTACTCGAGGACGCTGAGGAGGAGGATGAAGAGAGCTGGGTGGCATAGCCGTGGAACATTGTGGCTGCAAGGGCTTGAACTGGGGCTCCGGGGAATGAGACACCAGTTGAAGATCGTCGAATGCCAGCCCGATGTTTATTGAGGATCATATTCCCGCTGCCACATGTAGCATTGGAAGAGCTTGGGATCATTGGTGTGAGCATGACTTTAGTGCCGGGATCACATGGAGAACCTGCACTAGAATCCATGCAAACTGCTGTGGCAGGTGGGCAGGAAGACCATGCGGAGATGCCTCTTTGCATCAAATGCTCATAATTAGTCGTAGAAACTGAAGAAGGGCTGGTTCTATCAGTGAGCAGGCTTTGATGCTCCGCTTGTACTAGATCAGGGCAAACTGAGGCAGGAGAGAGAGTGGCAGGAGAACATTGTGGCGTTATGTGGGATGCGTAATTTTTTGATGGAATGTCTTTTGGTATGTCGGTAAAGTTATCTGGTCTACTCCCATTTGCATCATTCGGTAGAATAGCAATCAATGTCTCTATGGTGGTTTGAGGAAACGGAAAAGATGTATTCCAGCCGGCTGGAGACCTGTCATCCTCTGTTTTTATTTGTAACTCAGTGCTTGCGTGAAGTCCTGCTTGGTGACTTGTATTAGAGAATTGAGACTCCGAAATCGTCTCGCAAGAATGACTTTCGTTTGAAAATAATGATCGAAAGTTTGTGCTAGAAGAAAAATCGTTTTTTGTTTGGGGAAGATTTGGCAACTGATCAAAAGAAAATTGGCCGTTGGGAGGAAAAGAGGAAAATTGATCTTCCGACCGAGAAGCATTTGATTGCTGGTAAACGGCAACATCGTTGGTAGAGGCAGCAGAAAACGAAGCGCTAGAAGCATTTCCCAAAGAGAGATTTTCATTAGCATACGAGTAACTGGCTTGGTTTCCTGACAGGTCACTGCTATAGAAAGACAAACTTGTGCCGAGACCAGAGGTCGCATCGCTGATTGCAAAAGAAGAGGAGCAGGGAGAAAAAGCTCCCCCAGCGTTTTGAAACAAAGATGACGTACTTGTTGATTGATCAGAGAGGCTGGAGAACATATTTGACGGGTTTAAAGTTGGCGAGCTTGAGTCAGAGCA
>JAWDGP010003253.1:497500-507500 GCA_033675545.1 Elysia crispata | reverse complement strand
AAATGAGCCACGAGAATTTGAAAATATAGTTTTTTGTAATCTTTGACAAATTCTCATGACAAAATTAATATCATTGGCTCGGAATTTGGATCTTAAAACTATGAGGTAATATTTTCATTATGCTCAATTTTTTGGGTTTTTATAAATTTTACTATGAATAAAGATACTCTTTTTTTTCCTTATTTATAATTCGATTAAGCATTTTAAGAAAATCATTATGGTATGGGAAAGTGTTACTTAAATAGTAAATGAAAATAAGAGAAAGAAAACATAGATTTTTTTTCCAGAACGATGAAGATAAAAGCTTAAAAGATTGAGTTTTTGTGATTTTACTGGGATGACATTTTTTTGCTACAATAAGTCTACACCACTAAATTGTCAGAATTCTCATTAATTATCTCATTGTGTTTTCTAGCAATTTTTTAAAATTGCTTTGCGCTTCTATATATTTTTCAGTGCATGGTCCTACTCAACAAAAATGCAACTTTATCTTGTTGTGTTTTACTCTTAAGTGTGTGCTGTTGGTTAAAGGTTCATGGTAGGTCGTAGACAATGTGTGCTCTATCCGCTCTAACTCTGCTTCATCACTCGTTTCTTATATTCAAATCAGAACTAATTCCTGCCCATCTCCTTATAGGTTACACACTCCTGAAATCTTTATTGATAAAAAAAGATTGGTTCATTGTTTGAAAATAAAATCTTACAGCTGTCAGAAGTATTTTGTTACAGGACATGTGGACATCGGCAGACAGATAAATAGGTAGATAGAGAGATTTCTAGGTTTATGATAATGATAATTGGGACTTGCATCATGGATTGTGAAACAGGAAAAAGAAACAGATAATATCATCAAATGAGACATCCACAAAACAACGGAAAAAATCACCATATTTCAGGCAGGATTATCATTAAAGAGGAGAAAATAACAATTAGTAAGGCAATAATACCATCAAAGATGGGATACTCATCCAAATTATCTCCTCTCTTTGAACAACCTCCCCATACATAGGCCTATTCTTGCCTCCTTTTTACACACACACACACACACACACACACACATAACTGTAAACAAGTTCCAATCCACGAAACAATGTAGTGTGCGCCCTCACGTCTTGTACTTCAAGTGCCCCTACGGAAAGGGTTGAAAACACACTTCACAATCGTAACAACTTAGCTCATCATGTGACTGAGACTGGTTTCGATGAAAGAAACCAACACAGGAGTCTTTCCCTTCACTTCCATTTAAAGAAATGAAACATAAGCTACCGGGAAAAAAGGAAGCGATAAGGAGAAAAAAAAAATAATAATAAAAGCTAAGGGACCCCTCCCCCCTCCCCCCCTCCCCTCCCAAGGGAAAACATGAAAAATAAATAAATAAAAATAAATAAAACTAAATGAAAAAAAAACAACTAAAACACTCTCACACACACATTCTTATCATAACGAATTAATAACTATTTAAAAGAAAATCTTAGAAATAAGATATACAAGTCATACGCATTGAAAGAGAGCACTTGTTTATACATCTATATTTATTGTATTGTCTATCCTCGCCAATGTCTCAACAACAAGAAAAGACAAATTATTATATAGTTAACAAATTAAGTGCTGTATTCGTCTTCTTCTTTTTATTTTCTTTTTTTTTGCGAGGGTGGGAAAAAAAAAAGGGGGGGGGGATAAAGTTTTGTTAATTATTTTTTCTTGAATGTTTAGTTTTCAAAGAACGAGCAAAATCAAAAAAAAAAAAAAAAAAAAATAAAAAGGGACAGAAATATTAATGAAAGGTACAACGCTCCTCGTGAAAACAATTATAGCTTTATTTAATTTCTTTTTTCTTTTTTTTTTTTTTTTGTTTAGAAGGTATGGCTAGGTCTATCAAGAGAAATAGCAAGTAAATCTCGTCGCCGTAAAAAAAAAAGTTTAAAGAAAAAAAAATTCAAAAAAATATTCCACGGATCAGTACAAATAGCATGCTCACTTTGTCATTGTTTCGTATCTATTACATTTCTTGAAGGTTTTTTTTTTTTCTTTTGACTTTCAAATTCACGTGTAACTTAAGCTAGAAAACATCTATCATAGAAATCTTTAAAATGTGGTTCTGCAAAAGAAAACTATAACAAGAAATCTGATAAAGGAGCTTATAATAATTGGAGTAATCTTATGTTCCGGAAGGCTTACATAGAGAAAATCTAGAGCTTCATGAAATTTTACTTTCCCTTTTTATCGCAACATTATATTGATTAATTATTGATTTTTACACGCACAAATTAGTTATGATAAAGAGCAGATTTGATGGTTTTCTGCACCATAAATTTTACGAAAAATCTTTTTGAGAAGAATATTAGGTAACTGAGGTACAAACCAAAGTCAAAATTTAATAAACTAGAAAGAAAAAAACAATAGCGATCAATAAGACTTGGTACAGCAGCTCTCATGCTTCGCACATATTTGTTTTTCAGCAGATTTTAACAAACGACATGCTACAGAAAGCCGAACGCAAAGAAATGTATCATCCTATGTTTGATGGACCGATAAGATAAATGGTTTTCGGAGTTATGGTTATGGTTGCGGCTATTCTTACAGTCAGTTACGCCTTGAGCACAAAAAAGGTTGCTTCAGGTCAGGACATTGGGCAAAAGTTAATGATTGAAAAATAATATTATTTTTGACATTCTAATCAAGACAGTTGCACCAATAAAAACATCAACAACAACAATATTAACTCCAATAGAACTCCATCTATATAATTTCTATTTCTACTACTACTATAAATCTTTCGCCAATTCGTCCTCCATCTCTTCTCCCTCTTCATTTCCCACTAAAAAAATACTTCTACTACCACCACCACTACTACTACTACTACTACTACTATTACTACTACTACTACTACTACTACTACTACTACTACTACTACTACTACTACTACTACTACTACTACTACTACTACTACTACTACTACTACTACTACTACTACTACCACCACTACTACTACTACTACTACTACTACTACTACTACTACTACTACTACTACTACTACTACTACTACTACTACTACTACTACTACTACTACCACCACACTACTACTACTACTACTACCATCACCACCACTACTAGTACTACTACTACAACTACAACTACTGCTACTACTGCTACTACTGCTACTACTACTACTACTACTACTACTACTACTACTACTACTACTACTACTACTACTACTACTACTACTACTACTACTACTACTACTACTACTACTACTACTACTACTACTACTACTACTACTACTACTACTACTACTACTACTACTGCTGCTGCTACTACTGCTACCTCTACTACTATTACTACTACTACTACTACTACTACTACTACTAATACCAATACTACTACTACTACTACTGCTGCTGCTGCTACTACTGCTACCTACTACTACTACCACTACCACTACTACCACTACTACTACTACTACTACAGCTGCTGCTGCTGCTGCTACTACTACTATTACTACTACTACTACTACTACTACTACTACTACTGCTACTACTGCTACTACTACTACTACTACTACTACTACCACCATCACTACTACTACTACTACTACTACTACTACTACTACTACTACTACTACTACTACTACTACTACTACTACTACTACTACTACTACTACTACTACTACCACCATCACTACTACTACTGCTACTACTACTACTATAACTACTACCACTACTTCTACTACTACTACTACTACTACTACTACTACTACTACTACTACTACTACTACTAGCCTACTACTAGGTCTTCTACTACTACTACTACTAAGTCTTCTACTACTACTACTACTACTACTACTACTACTACTACTACTACTACTACTACTACTACTACTACTACTACTACTACTACTACTACTACTACTACTACTACTACGATTATTTAAAATTATAAGAATGATATTGATTAATATTTTGATAGGAAGAGTTTAAATAATAATATATTGCTATTACTTAATCTACCATTTATATGGATGAAAATTATAAAATTAGTATCAATAAGAATATACTGCTATTTTTACCACTGCGGTGCTTAGCACTTTACTACTTAAGTGGCAGTAGGAGATTGAGTTACAGAAAAAAACAAAAAAACATTGGTTATCTGTCTATCGGTCTGTTATTGTATTACTGTCTTTAAATCTCTTTATCTGTTTGTCAGTCTGCTTATCTCCACCATCAGCTCTGTTTTTCACCAATCCCGTTCAAGAAAGTGAAAAGAAAGGCCTAGACAGGAATTTTTTTTTTATCTGTAGTGTCATAATTATCCTCAAGAATACAGATAGTCAATTTCCAAGAAATAGACACAGAGGAAAAATGAAAATTGGCCCATCAAATCAATGTTATAAAATTATGAAAAGGTCAGAAACTTCTTATGTGCGGAAAAATCCGTCTCGTGACGTGAAACCATTCGATAATAATAGATAACATCCATCTGCAATACTCTGATTATAAGCCTTGAATGATACTTGACACCTTTTTTCATATATTTTTCTTCTCACGCCGTCTACTCGGTACAGTTTTCCGATTCATGCAACCACTCCACTCCACTTAATTGTATTTCATAAGGCTGTTCTCTCTTTTTTCCCGTTTCTGTCTTTCTCTTCTCTCTTTCTGTCTCTGCCTCAGTCTTTCTCTCTATCCTCTCTTTGCTTTTATCCCACTCTTCTTGTTATACTTTCTTCTTTCTGACTTTCTGTTTCCTAGTCTTCATTATGCATATCACTTTTTTCTGTCTCACTCTCCTCCTCGTCCTCTCTCTCTCTATCTCTGTCTGTCTGTCTGTCTCTGTTTCTGTCTCTATCTCTATCTCTCTCTCATTCTCTCTTTCTTTCTCTTGGTCAAAGTGATTTTGTAGGCTACATAGTTTAGCACACTAGCAAGCTTCTTAGTAAAAAAAAAAAAATATCATGAAGGAAAAAAAAGATCCATCGCACGAAGGTAAAAATTTTCATCCTAAGAATATGAGAAAAAAACTGAGGTAGGTTTTATTCATTTACTTATTACATACCGCATTTCATCAAAAGCAGGTTTTTAAAACTAAAGATAACTAGTTTATAAATCACATGCATTTATGAAAAATAATACATTCTAAAATTAACAAACATATTTGAAACCAAATTTCTTCGACATTGTTCTATGCTCAATAAAGCTATCAATTATTCCTCGGACAAAAATGTGAAGCTATAATTATAGAGCTTAATATTTAGTTTCTGTTTACAGATTTATTCAACTATTTGTTTCATACCTTTTTTATTGCGTTAGTTGGTTCCCCTCCTGTTAATGGTTTATTCTTATTAAACCTTTACAAAGTTTTTGTGCTCACATATTTACCTCTATGAAGATTGGTACGATTTTTCTTGTTTGTTTCTTGTTTTTTTTAAAGATTTCTTGAATATCAAAAGCAATTTGATTATTCATTCTAGATACAAGATAATTATTGGAAGCCGTGTAAGCCTAAATAAAGATTTAACTGGATCTAATTACAAACAAAAAGAAACGGAAACTCTTAGTCATTATCGTTACATAAAGAGGAGGAAGATAATTATTCTTCTTTAGAAATTTGATTCAACGTGTAGTATATCACTATTCAGAAAAAAATTGGTTTAGGAAACTGAAAGCCACTTCGCTGTTTACATCAAACTCAAGATGAAGCGAATATAATGTAAGTACCTTTTTTTTTCCCCTTAAATACAGGAAGTGCATGTGGTGACTCATTTAGAGGTAAATGTAATTGCTAATAATTGCCTATACTGATCTCAATGGTAAAAACGACTGTTACCGTCAACAAGAATAATTTTTTTGTGACATTTGTCTGCATGAATAGAAGAATTCTCAAGTCATATTTTTCTCTTTGATCTCAAGCTCATTGATTAATGCCTCTCAATCTGAAAAAGCTTGAGATATAAAATTTACTATAAAATAAGCAAGGAACCATTCATTTCTTTATATGTGTTTTATTTTACCATTAAAAGAGTAGCATCAATGTTTCACGTTTCACACTTTTTTCTTCTTTTTTTTTTCTTCCACCGAACAGCTAAGTGAGTGGAGCATTGGGATGACTATAAGGAGGTATTATCAGGTTCGGTCCCTTCTTGAGACATTCTGGTGGTGGGATCGTTTCTCATCTAACCAGCTCTTATAATATCTAGCTGGACGGAAATTCATCGCCTCAATGTATGATTCTTGCAGAAACTGACAGGACAATAACATAATTAGTAAAAGAAAAAAAAAACATCTTTTGTTTTATCTGAAGCAATGGTATATTTTCACTACCTTCATGGATTTACATTTTTTTTCTTTTTGTTCTGTTATGGGATCTTTATAATTTTTTAAATAACTCATAATGCTCTTAGTTTTTTTTTCCCACCAAAAATATGCTTGGAATCATTTTAAGAATATATCTTTCACGGGAATTATTGAAATTATGAGTTTGCTTTAATTTTCCTGTCTTTTGTAACGCATGACTTTTAGGGCTAGGAATACTTCGCTATGGCTACTCACCGTACCATCAATATGCATCATTAATGCATTTGTCTAGAAATCTCAGAACTGATAATATCGAAGTAACACTGCACATGTCACAGTTCTCACGGCATTCAGAAACACATGTACACATGTAGAAGATACTGAACAGCATGTTCCTTCCAACTGAGAAAA
The DNA here is from genome assembly GCA_033675545.1 of Elysia crispata. NCBI lineage: Eukaryota > Metazoa > Mollusca > Gastropoda > Plakobranchidae > Elysia > Elysia crispata. The sequence goes on along the minus strand of JAWDGP010003253.1, from coordinate 500,799 downwards.
TATAATGCAAGCTAATTTTTTTTTTTTTTGATTATTTAATACAATTAACACTATATTGCTGTTTAACGTCGAGGCTAATTCAGGATAAATTTATGCCTCTGGACTAAAACACTACTAAAAGAAAAATTCATAAACTATAATATACTGAGTGAAGAACGTGCGCGTTTCTTTACAGCACAACACAAAGCATGAGTCAAAACCCTCGAAACACAACACGACAGGAATTGTGAGAAAAATCGTTCTTATCTGCTTACTGTAATTCCAGATCAAACGAGGCACACGATATTTCTCGTAGGCTACTTACGTTTATTTCACAGTTTTATCTGAGAAGAATCCATTTGCTACAGCATGCGCTTGATATCAACAGAAACGTGGTTTAAAGCACAAGAACCGATGCAGAACTGGCGACAAGTCATGTTGAGACATGCTCTTTTTTTCTCTCAATGACCTATTCGTCTTGACGTCATGATTCACCTCGCCCGTGATTGGCTGCCGCTCTGCGGCTAGGTCACGCCCATTTATCGAGCTTCTCAGTTTCGCTCGTGTGTTCTTCGGTTCTTTCGCTTTGTTTGGACCGATTACCTTGCCTATTCCCTAAAAAACTTGCTAATATCTCCGATAATGATTAAATTTCGTTTTGATGTCAGTCTAATTAAAACTGAGGTATGAATTTGCCTCTAAAAGTTGATATTTCCGCGAGATCATTAATCATATCTATTTTTAGAAGGGGATTTCCAGTGCTAGGTGACATCAGGTCAAAGGTTCCCAGTGGCTTCTCAAGCTTGTGCGTATGCAAATCAACCACGTTAACTATCGATTTCGTGGAATTTCTTAAACGGTAGAATTGGAAAACGTTGGAAATTTTTTTTATTACGAAGTTTAAAAAAAAATAACGAACGGCTTTACATGATTCAATATTATATTGTGGCTAGATCTAGAATCTAGATTCTTTCGTGCGAACTGCAGTCTGAGCCGAAACCAGTGACCTCGTTTCAACTTGCCGCATGTTTTGTTTCGGTGATTCCCCTTTGCACGCACGCATGGAAACAATTTTGGGCCATTGCCAAATGGGATGTGTTGTCGAAGTGATAAGAAAATTAAAAGCCACATAACTTGAATCAGGCTGTGCAAGGAAAAGTCCCAAATGCGACCACGTTATTTCAGGATCCTTTTTTTTTTTTTTTTTTTTTTAGGTTTTTTTTATATTTGATTTAGATCAGACATTTATCATACCAAGGGTATTAAGAGCAAAGGGAAAAAAATAAATAAAAACCCTTCGACACCTGGATCTTTTCGCCTTTACAATTATATGTGGACCCACATGGACACAAAAAAATGGCAGAATAATTTTAAGATTATAAAAAAGAAAATTAAAAGGATTTGCCTCTGCCATGAAGTTTCAAAAGATGCATGTAAAGACAATGGTTTTCATTTGAGGTCTTCTATTCTTTTATTTCACCTGCTAATAAATAATTTGCTCTTATTGTTTTACAATTTTGTAAAAACTGCACATAAGAGATACAAAGTCTTTAACCATAGACGCATGGTCTTAATATCACTTATTTCAAAGATTGACAGAGGAAGATTTAGTGGAGGTGTAGATTAGTCACTAGAGGGCGTCCAAAACCTCCTCCTGTTACATCACAGTAGAGACACAACTGGTGACCTACCACGAAACATCGACTGGAATTCTAGTTATGAGAATACAGGCGTAATAATAAATTACAATTATTACATCTCTAACCTCTCTCAAGCCTTGCACTTCTGTGCTGTCACACATACGAAGCAAGTGCTTTATTTATTTATTTTTTTTTAAATGCAGTGCGTTGGTCGCTAATGTCTAGCCTCTGAAAGGTTGCATTTCTTTCAGTTCTTAGAGTACTAGAGTCAGACTGGCGTTACTTGTGGAAAAATCCGAAACTATGAATAATTCTTTTTAGAAAGAGTTGTGAAACGAAACGGTATTCATCGTTACCTGACCTAATTAAATGGTTTTGAAAGTAAAGTTACAGTAATAACTTTCAAAAAAAAAAAAAAAAAAAAGAAAAAAGAAAAAAAGAAACCAGCATGATCTACAACTTTTAGTAATAAAAGGAGACCCTAGTTTAAAAAGAAAAAAGATTTGTTCTTCAAATGAATTTCTGGAAGATTCAGAAGGGGCATACCCTTCAATAATTACAGTTGTTTGGTATGATGTTAAGGTTTGATTGAGGGAGAGGGAGAGAGAGAGAGAGAGAGAGAGAGAGAGAGAGAGAGAGAGAGAGAGAGAGAGAGAGAGAGAGAGAGAGAGAGAGAGAGAGAGAGAGAGAGAGAGAGAGACAGACAGACAGACAGACAGACAGACAGACAGACAGACAGAGAGAGACAGAGAGCGAGAAAGCATTTTGGAATCTTGAATTTATTCCTTAGGAGTTTTCTGCATAAATAACCACCTCAATGTTCTCCTTTTACCTTAATTCCTCTTCACTTAGATTCCTTTTCCAATTACAATAATTCTCTCTATTTATCTCACCCCTCTCCCTCTCTTTGTAGGTATGCATTTCTCTTTTCTTGTTTTCTTTATCCACCTACCCATAGTCTGTATTCACAGAAAGATAATTCTTCAATGCTATGTTTTTGACTTTTAAAATCATTTTTTTGTTTAATTTGTAGACTTTTTTTTCTTACATTGTAGCCGTTGCTTTCAGAGGAAAAAAAAATTAAGCGAGCAATTTACTCATCTCAGACGTTTCTAAAATATTGAAAAAAGAATAAAATTATAAATTTAAAAGTTTGGTGATTAAAAGTTTTGAACAAATTTTTATAACATAAGGCTAATTTTCCACACATATGATAGACAATCCATTATGATAAAAATCGAACAAATTTGCAAAGCATCTCTTCCTATAAAGTTATGCCAACCCGGAATGATTCAGTTAATAGGCAGAACAGACATTGTAATAGCGTGTATTTTACAGGGTTTCAAATCGCTAATTGATATGAATCTTTCTCCATAAAAGTGTTAACCGTTACGTTGCTATTACCTGTTTCTATAAAGACACATCCGTCTTAAATGCAGGAAAGAAGCGGGTTTTCCAGTTTTCCGCCTGTAAACTGCGATTCTTACCAAAGGCTCAGTCAGAATGTTATCATTTACTGGTCGATTACAAAAACTGATAAGGAGACAGTACGACTGCAGGTTGCCGAGAGGGGGACGGATAAACAAAAGAAAACGGAGAGGAGAGGGGGAAAATAATCCCTGGTGGTTTTTTTTTTTTTTTTTTTTTTTTTTTTTTAGAAAACTTTGGGTAAAGCTCACA
>JAWDGP010003253.1:460000-492500 GCA_033675545.1 Elysia crispata | reverse complement strand
CGTGCTTTTGCTTTTGTCATGGTCTTGCTTGGTAGAAAATAAAGGTGAGAGCACAGACAAGTGTAGGAGAGAGAGAAGAGAAAGAGAGAGAGAGAGAGAGAGAGAGAGAGAGAGAGAGAGAGAGAGAGAGAGAGAGAGAGGGAGGGAGGGAGAGAGAGAGAAGGGACAAAAATATGAGTTAGAGAGAAAGTGAGGGAACAAAATGTGAAACTAGAAAAAAAAAGGAAAAAAACTTTTACTTTCCTTGCATTAGTGGAAATTATACAGAAATTTGACTAACTGAAATACATTAAAATGAGTAGCCCAAAGAAAAGAGTGATAAACGATGTATGGGTACAAAATTAAAAAGATAATGGTAAAAAGACGCTAGACACTATTATGTAGATATTGATGGATTGATATAGCGTTGGTTTAACAGTGATTATATATATGAAGAGATTGAAGAAACAGAAGAATATAAATGAAATTACAAATGAAATCAATTATAAGATCTTAATCAAATGGCTTACCGTTCATTTATCGATAAGAAAGACATTTTGAATACAGTCATGGTCTGTTTGAATTTCGTCGAGAACCAGGAGTGATGGATGGCCTTTATAATACAATAATAGGATTTTTTAATTTTTAATATTCTCCCAGCTCATACAAAAAACTCATTTCAGAAGTAAGTACCATTCATTTCATAAGTAGTCGGAAGAAAACACATCTGGATCATAAAATAATGATAGGTAGGGGGAAAACTTCGACAAGCTTAATGATATAATTGGCTCAAACGATTATTTCCAGATCAAAGGAACGACACTCTACCTGAGAAAAAGTAGCTACTGTCATGAAAGGGATGCCATGGCCACACGAACATCTCAGTTAATTCTCTTGTAATTACCGGGGCAAGCCTCTCTCTCAAGAGGGGAGCTAACTAAGGCGGTGATTAGATGGGCGGCGGAGGTCTCACTGTTTACTGTTCATGGGCTTAGATCTGCAGTGTGGACCCTGCCTGGATGGATGGCATCAGTGGACATGAAGCTTTGACCTTTTTGGCTGTCTATCTCGCTACTGTCTGTCCTTGGTTTCCTTTCTTTTTGTAGGACTGCGCGTGTTTTTATTATATACTACATGCACTTATTAATCCATCCTGTCTCTGATTGTGTCTCTCGACCCTCAGCTCTTCAATTCTCTCTCTCTCTCTCTCTCTCTCTCTCTCTCTCTCTCTCTCTCTCTCTCTCTCTCTCTCTCTCTTTCTTTCTGTCTGTCTGTCTGTCTCTGTCTCCCTCCCTCTCTCTCTCTCTCTCTCTCTCTCTCTCTCTCTCTCTCTCTCTCTCTCTCTCTCTCTCTCTCTCTCGCTTCATCTATTTGTCTATCTCTCTTTTATACAAAATCCAACCGCCACTTTGATAAGTTATTGTCTACCTGAGAGCACTCTTCTCTGTTCTTTCCCATTCCTCGCTTTCTGCTATTTTAGATATTTATTTCTAATGTTCATCTCTCTCATTCTCTCTCTCTCTCTCTCTCTCTCTCTCTCTCTCTCTCTCTCTCTCTCTCTCTCTCATTCAGTCTCTCTCTCTCTCTCTCTGTCTCTCTCTCTCTCTCTCTCTGTGCCTTTCTTCTCCTCCTCTATCTACTCTTCCTTTATTCCAACCACCAGCCCCCACCCCCTTTGCTCCCCACCTCGCCGCTCACCTTGTTTTCCCACTACTCAGATCACGCCACTGAAGCCAGCGATGTGGTGGTGTCATCACGATGCCTGCTGTCCAGTACTCACGATCCGGAGGTAAATCTCCTCCTCCTCCTCCCCTTCTCTTGCCTTCAATTTCTCCCCATGTCTCCCGTTAACCCCGCGCACCTGCACGAATAAAGATTTAGTGTTGATTCTCTCCCATACCTCCTAGTTTATCTTGAGATTGCCTCCCCTTAATCAGGCGATCAAACACTGCGGCCAGGCCGGTAAGGGCAGTTGTGCTGGGGCTTCATCGATGCTAGCGGTAATTACCCCGCCTGTTATAATTACACTGCTGCCAGATCCGATCGAGATAGCATCATCGATACCATGTGGCCAGAAACAGGTTTGCTTAAAGTATCAGTTCACTTTGAGGTTTCTGTCTTTTATTTTCAATTTTAAAATATTCATAATGTGCATAAGTCGGTGTGTGTGTGTATGGGGGTGTGAGGAGGGAGCCTGGAAGAGTCTATGAAGATAATATGACTGAAACAAACTACTAACAATATTCCTCACTCTTATATTTAAATTGATGGGCAATATCTTCGACCATCTGTTTACTTTAAAGCCACTTTTGAGGCTACATTTTTTACCTTCCAATTAAGCTTTTTCAAGCTATCTGTAAGACATCCAAGAATTAGTTGTAAAAAGCGAACAAAATCTGAATAAATCACATTATTGACTTCTTGGCTAATTGATTGCTCTACCCTTTCATTGATACTTTTTTGCCCGATAGGGTAGACCCGAAAATTTTACGTTTAATATTAGAAATAGTCTTTAAAATTTTAATTTATTTTTTTTCATATTGCGACCGTGTGTAATTTAACGATTGTTGATGTATCTGTTCCACAACAGATAGAGCTCATGTTAATACTTTCAACTCTTGTCAAAGAAAGCAGAGCTAGATGAGTGATGCCGATTACTCACCATTGAGGACGGCGTAGATCAGTCACAGAACAGGTCGAGTGAATAGTGCTTTCAACACAAGGAGCGTGCAGTTTCCAGATTTCTGCCCAAGAAAGGACCGAATCAGAAAAGATATCAGCTTGAATGATACACATGAAAAGGTTCTAGACATCAGCTTGAATGATACACATGAAAAGTTTCTAGACATCAGCGAATTGGCTGGAATCTTTCTCTACCTCCACCCCCCTCCTTTCTCCAACTCTCTCGTAAGAGGCTTCTAGTCATTATAGTAGCATAATGATGATCATGAATGGTCTTAAATATTTCTATGTTGCCCTTAATTTATCCCTTATAAGCCAGAGAAAAACAGAATCTTAGCTAGTATCAAGGTGTTTTCCCCTTCCATAGTTAATTTGAAAAAACACAGTGTTTGATTGTTTTTTTTTTTCTATTTTTTTTTTCTTTTGTGTACCACTCTGCTTTTGCGAAATTTCACTTTTTTAAAAAAAAAAAAAATCAGATTTTGTGTCTAACAATTACCTGCGCTGTAAAACAGGTCGGGGAGACTGGCCAAGAAAACATTATTATATGCGTCATTATAATAAACAGCAATTTCCCTGTTTGCAGCCTTTCAAGGCGCAATCTCGAAATCAATTTGTTTAAAGCTTTCAAGAGTAATGAATTACACCCATAGTTACTGAAATGTCAAAATTGGAAAGATGAACGTTTGATATTTTTGTTGCCTTATCCATAGGAATCTGAAGCATAAATAGGAAGAAGTAAATGTTCATCCATTGTCGCCAAAGACTTAATTTATTCAGGCAAAAGGAGCATAGCTTGCTAATCGTTTTTGTTTTTGTATTTTTAATCAAACTTGTGAACAGTCAAGTTTAAATTTGAGCTAAAACTAGCTAGTCCAGATCTAAAATAAAAAATAAGAAAAGGTCAGTAAATTTGAATGCTATTTTGATCTATTAGATAAATGGCTGCAAATGATGGGATGGATTAAAAAATTACTCTCTTTATTCATGCCCTGTTGAATCGATAGTTGCACGCCATGATTTATCTTGATAATGTCTTTGATGTATAGAAATTTTCTGCTGTGTGATACATTAACAAGTGTGTTGGATTTGCAAAACTAGTTGTAAAGAAATAACATTATCAAATGAGCAGTGCCAAACATTCTTGATTATCATTAATACTATTATTATTATTATTATTATTATTATTATTATTATTATTATTATTATTATTATTATTATTATTATTATTATTATTATTATTATTATTATTATTATTATTATTATTATTATTATTATCATCATCATTATCATCATCATCATCATCATTTTTATCATTATTATTATTATTATTATTATTATTATTATTATTATTATTATTATTATTATTATTATTATTATTATTATTATTATTATTATTATTATTATTATTATTATTATTATTATTATTATTATTATTATTGCATGTGTATTATCATTATCATCCTCAATATTCTTGTTCTTGTTCTTCTTATTATTATTCGTTTATTTTTATCTACATATAATTATGTCAGTGTATTATTTGTTTTATGTTGTATCACACCATTCTTTAGTTACACAGAACAAAGTGCTCACTGCAAGTCTCCGCCTTGGACACTGCCACCAAAAAGACTAGAGATAAAACCAGTATCTATCTACGAATATCCCCAAGGTCTTCATCTCCAGGAAAGTGTTGCTCTTTATTATGCGAGTACTGTAACAGAAGATAAATTGGTCCCTGCCCCTCTAGCATGAAAACCAGGACACGGCCAACATAAAATGAGCGGTGTTATGGTCGTCGGGGTAAGATCGTTCATGAGACGACTGGGCCCGAAAATATACAACAATTCAAACAAAGAAAGTTTTTTTTTCTTTTTGAATGTTATTTTTTTTTCTTTACGTCTAAATCTGAAAAAAAAAATCGCACCTTCCATGCGCCGGTAAACATTCACACCTGTGGCTGCTCCCCACACGATGTGATGAAGCTGACAATTATGCTGTCATCGGTTCTGCTCCAATGCCCAATAAAAGATTTTATTCATTCATTCATTCTCTCTCTCTCTCTCTCTCTCTCTCTCTCTCTCTCTCTCTCTCTCTCTCTCTCCACCTTGTATATTCACTACTTTTTGCCGACAATCATTCTTCAAATTTTCATGCGTGGATGTGGGCGCGTGTGTTTCAATAATTAAATGATAAATGTGCCACCTGGGCGCTAACAACTTGCTGCATGGAACTGCACAAAGCTCCTAAGAGGTGGTGAAGAAAACAAACAAAAAGCCCAGCTGGCGCCCTGCAGCTAGATCTAGTGCAGAAGGAAAGCAGACCTGGGGCAATCTGCATTGGGTCATGGAAATAACAGTTGTAAATAAATGTGTTGACTCCCGTTTAATGTGGTTGCCGTCCCCAGTGCAGTGTTATTCAAATATTTGTTTCTTTGTTCGTGACCGGAGTAAAAGAGGTGAAGAATGAAGAACTGAGAAGTGAGAAGGAAACGCAGTTCAAGAGAGGAAAAAAAAATAAAATAGTGCAGGAGGGGAGGAGAAGAATAGAACCTGATAAAACACGGAACCAACAGTGTAGTTTGAAAAAAACAACTGAGTTTTGCTTCTCAACAAAAACATCCTAGTCTCTATCTGTGGATCAACAGATTGTTGTTGTGTTAAAAAAAAATATCCAATTATCAAAAACGATATGGAATTTGAAAAATCAATGACCATACAGAAATTAATGACTATTTTAATTCTTTCGGTTATTAAAACAGTGAACCTGCATGTTAACTGAACAAAATTAAGAACACTTCTTGCTGCTGCTGTCGCTACAAAACTGATGAAGGATTGGGGCGGTATTTCAAAGCACTTAAAAGAAATGGATTTTTCAGTGAAAAAGAAGAGTACAAAACGATTTGACTATTAAAATATCTACAAGAAAGACATGAGCACCAGTTAGATGAGGGAAGAAGCAACCTTAAGTTTTCTGACAAAGCACGGATGAATATTAAAAAAAAAAAAAATGTTAATTATCAAAAAGATTCATGGAAGACCCATAAACATGAAAAAAAGAGTGACAGATCAACTACCTGAGGTCATCATGGACCCGAGTCGCCGCACTGTCTGAGTCTTTGTTACGCGAGCAGGTCGCACGTGCGGGGCTAACTGCCCCAGGCTGTTGTGATTTTCAGTGGGGACCTGTCAAACGAGCAGTCCATTTTTCCGTGTGACAGGGTCCCCCCCCCCCTCCCCCACCTCTTCAGCAATTCAGTGGTTGTGAGAGCCAGAATGGTGTCGGGTTCCATACTCCCATTAGATTACAGAGATTTAATTTTCCTCCCTCTTCTGTTAGCCCTGGGGATCGGAGGTTCGACAACCTGATTTCTTCTTTTTTCTCCTTGGTTCTCTGTTTTATTTTTATTTTCTTTTCTTTTTTTTTTAATTGTTGTTCAGTAATTCCTGGTGTTGAAAGATTGACAATGATGATGATGATGATGATGATTATAGAGAAAGAAGAGAAGAAAAATCTTGGTAACGAATTATTGCATATTATTATCCTTTATATACGTTGTTGCTTATCTTATTCTTTTTTTTTAATGAGTTATACTATCATTATGTTGCAATATGTCTTTTCATTATGTTCGGCAATAAATATAACTTCTTTTTCTTTGAAATAAGTGATTCTTTGTATACGTAAATGCTGACTGGTAATGATTACTCCCCTTTCAATTCTACCCATTTTTTGTGTAGCCAGTAATGTCACATAATCAACCAATGGAAGTTTAATGATCGTGTTACATGTAATCTAGTGCAAAACGAGTAGCAGTGACAATCATCGACAAAGCTGACGCCTCCGCGCCACCGCCCCTCCCCCCCCCCCCACCACCATCACACAATAGCAGCAAGTAGTGTTTTATTGTACAGCAAACATTAAATCAAATCTATCTTTGTCATCTTCACACACAACTCTGGTTTAACAAAGGGGGGCGACCGCAAGGGCCAGACAAGGCGGTAAGGCCAGTAACTTGCAGTAAGAGAAACTGTTTACAAAGGTTTCAGATTGTAAATCTGCCGCAAAACTCATTAATTCTCAACCCTTACAATACCGTATGACTATATATACACCCATACACGCACAAGCAAACACTTGCTACTTCACGGAGCACATCATAAAAGATAACATTTATCTTCCGATCTAGCAGACTCGCAAGCGACAATCAGCTTAACGTGTTGATCTTTATGACTTGAACGCGATCACTTCAAAGTGACGTGCGCATGTAATTATCTCCCTAAACTCTTTCACACTGCCGTTCTTCTTGTTTGTTCTCCCCAGTCCTTAACCACCACCCCCACTTACCTCCTCCTACAGAACGCAATCCTCACTGTTACTTTAAACCGTCAATATCTCCTCTCCTTGTGATTATAAATTACCTCCCCTCCTCTTCAGAATGCTTCTTTCCCCATCACGTCCATTATCCTCCTCCTTACTTTCATCAGACTTTTCTTTCAAAGTCTCTTAATTCTTCAGGGCTGCGACACCCTTTTATTCTTTTCTTATGACTATCGGATTTCCATTCCTTCAAAAATCATTAATGATCTAAGTTAAGACCCTCCCCGCTGCTTCAATCAGACCTATTTTTCCAAGGATTAAGCTCCTATCACGATTTCTTTCTTGTCTACACGCTAAGCAGTGTGATATTTCCTACATTCCTCTTTTATCCTCTTTGTTTTCCTCAAAATCACAAAAAAAAAGTACCTAAATTGATCTAAACCATTTCTGTAATAACAATATTGTTATTTGTGTTTTGATTCCATACAACATAAAAAGAATAGATATAGACCTATTTATGTTAAGTTTTCATTATGTTCCCATTCTTTTTTAAACAGTCTATGGTGTCTATGGCAGAGTTTGATGTCTGTATCGTCAGCACTGGTGATAGGAAGCCCAGGCACTACACATTCAAAGCCAGTAAGTCACCCACTCAATGTTGCTACTGCAAGCTGCAGCTGATGTCAGCAACGGCCTTTTGTGACTTGTAGGGAGTTAAGCGAACAAGGCTGGGATTAAGTGGCTACATAGATAATAATAATACATCTACTTGGGACGCGTTATCGATACATGGATTCCCATATAAAAATCAGAGCTATCCATGCCTCGAGTGACTCTGAAACCAGCACTAGTTGTTACGATTAGGGATTGGACTTACAGATCGATGATTTAATGTAAGCTAACGACACGAAAACCTGACTGTTTCAGATTATTGAAAAATAATATCAAAGAACTCACAGGTTTCATCATTTGAATTTGCCTTATGCATCAATGTTGAAAGAGGCGTAAGGAGAAAAGAAATCTTTAATCACTCTGTAAATTTATCACTCAAACAGTATGTGAAAGATTTGACGTCCGTTTGACGCAAAACGCTTCGAAATTTTCACCAATTAAACTTATCGCTTGTCTTGCATTATTATTATTATTCTCTTTAACATAGAAATCTATTTTTCCCTTCCACCCTCCTATCGATCACCCCATCCTCTTCTTTTTCTCTCCCATAATATTATACCCTTCTCCCCCAACCCCTTCCACCCCCTCCCTCCCCCTAACAACACTCCTCCGATGAAGAACTAAGACCTCATTTAATTCGAGTGTAAGACCAGGCAAAAGTCATTCCTGATTAAAAAAAAAAATCCCAACAAGACACGTAAGGCTACATAAATAAAATTGACAAGCATATTGCTTTTGCTCATGGTGTTGAATGTTCATGCGGGCATGGAACAAGGTCATGATTAGGTTTGTAATCAATAAAAAACTTCTCTTCTTTTTTTTTTCTTTTTTGTTTATTATTATTCTTCCTTGCTTTATTCTCTCCCTCGCGTCATGTAACTGCGTAGATGCAAAGTTACGGTATTCTGATTCAAAGTGCCTCTATTTTAACTTGCTAGATGGTGAAAGGCTTGGGTTTATGCCATTAAACAATTTTATCGTCGTCAAGAAATTGAAATGGATGAGCTAACTTTAATTCAGAGCATGGCAGCTAAGGTAAAAAAAGCTTTTTTAAAAGGTTTAAAGTTAAATAATGTGTATGTGTTTTTTTTTTTGTTTTTTTTGTTTTTTTGTTTTTTTTTTTTTTGGGGGGGGGGTGGGGGGAATAGAGAGAGGAGTGTTAATAATAGGGAGAGTTGAGTTAAAAAAAAACAAAAACAAAAAACTCTTCACTCTTCTGCAGAAACAAAGACTACAACATAGCACTATTTTCATCACATCACCTTGCCTTCACAATGCTTCGTTATTGGTTCTGAACTATTTCTCGTTCTTAGTTGGTTAAAAGCCAAATTGTACCGACTGTATTCAAAATTTGAAAAGCATTAAATACTATAACTGCGCATGCGTTTCGAGTAAAACGCACTACTTTGTTTACTTAGCAGCTCAGAGGTGGTAGGACACGAGATCCCTATGTTCTGAGGTTATTAAGAAACAGGAGTGATACTATTCAGAGCTAATCTAACAGCGAACCTGAAGGCGCTTCCCCCAATGTGATCAAGCCATCCGTTACCACAGGTTAATGACACAGTAACCTGTGTACACTACTGCGACTTGCCGATATTTGAACACAACTTGGAGAAAGAATTACATGTTTTAATTTTTCTCTTAAAGTGTTATTATGGAAAAGATTACTAGCCATCAAGAACAGCTGGCTGAGGCCACGGGTAGATCAGACTTATTTTTGAGCAGGGTCATTCCAACGTTCTACCTATGGAATTGCGACATCTGTTGCCCCGTATTTCATGTAAAATAACTTGTTTGGTTTTCTTGTATTAGGTATAATATATTCAATATAATAAGATTCACCTCGGAAAGAGGACATAATAGTGATTACAAAACGATAAAAATTTGTAACATATTGCTGCTCAAGAAGTAATCAGAGATATGCAGTCATGAGGAAAAAAAAGAGAAAGAAACAATTCTAGAAAGGCTGCATAATGTGGAAATAAGAGAAAACGTGAACAAAAGGGATAAAACAAGTTTCGAAGGAAACAAAATTCTTATCTGCAGCTGCTACTAAATCTATATTCATTAAAGGTGAAAGATAGTGCGAATGAAATTAAATTAAGCAAACACTAAAAATTATCCTCTCCAAACAAAACAAAAACAAAAAAAAAAGAAACAAAAAACAAAACTACAAAAAACCCATGGAAATTTGAAACATGGCACGAAATTTAATAGAGGGGAGTCAGAGAATCTTAAGCCTTAAAGGACAAAGTTGTGGCGGATCAAAGGAATCAAGAATTATGCCACGAATCAAAACCCATCCTCTAACATTGTAGTGAGCAGGTTGAGCAGGCATCGAATGTCCAGCCTGTAATCTGGAAGCACTGAGGATAAAAGATCCAGGTTTGTCAGGCCAGGTCTCTAGTGGTCTGCCAGCTCAGTCCAGGTGGGCAAGTTGATCGTTCACAGGATTGGAAACACTCGCTGGAGGTCATCATTCTTTGTCTCCAACATTCTCACCTTTATTGTCGTTGTCGTCTGGTCCAATTTCAACGCCACTGTCTTCGTTGCACGGAACTCCTTATATTTTAACCTCTTTTTATCCTCCAGCATTGTTTACACCTTCATCCAAATCATCAACATCATCAATTCTCATCATCACCACCATTATTGCCTCCAAACTATCACGATTGGCAGTGTCAATTTTTATTTGTTATTGTACAAGTATGTTGAAGATAGTGACCAGATCGTTTTCATGCTTCATTTTATTTGTCCTTACATCTGTTTATCTTTTCCACTTCTTCATTCCATCTTTAAATCTCACTCTTGAGATTTATTGTAAGACCTAAAGGACCAAGTCTCTTTAACCATGATTTTTGTTTTTCTCCCACTTCAGATTTTTTTCCAGTCCACTCTTATGGATTCCTTGTCCTCCTAATCCTGTACTCCTCCCTTCCAAGTACTCTCTGGGGATTCCTGGAAGATACAGGAAAGCCTCAGCCATCTCTCCATCCAGCGATCCGACGATCAGCTCCACCATTTGGCCTAGCCGCCCACCATCTCGGATGACCATCACATCACAATTGATGGTAACACCAGATAACAGTTCTCTGTGTACCTGCCTGATCGCTCTATGTACCAAGCCTGAAAGACAGCAGAACAATAGACTTCGGACAAAATTACTCCCTCTCCCCCCCTGTTTTTCACCCTCTTCCTCGTCCAAATCTCACATCTTCCCCACCCTCCCCTCCAGAATCCTTCAACCCTCTCCCCTGCCCAAAAGTGCGGGCAGTGATCTCGTCACCAAACCATGCCCGTGATTCTGACAATCAACCCAACATGCTGGCCTCTATCCCTTTATATTTCCATCTCAATCACAGATCTCCGCCCCTTAACTATGGGGAACTGCCCAACCCAGTTGCTTCAAAGTCAACTGGATTACGCCCTCCTAGGGGACCTGGCACAGGCCGTGAATTATCATGTTTAATGCCACACTCTTTAATTCCCCTCATCGTTTACAATATTCTAGTGTAACAGTGGTTTGAAAAGCACGGGTTACAAGAGGCAATGCCTTGAAAGGGGCGTGTCATTGAGCGAGCTAGCTCAAGTTAAGGCAGAGTAAGAAAAATTAAATGAGTATGTTTAACTACGCAGTAAATTGCCAATTTCTATTCAGGTACTCACCTAACTTTAAAAACATGCTTTCAGGAGTAAGGCGAGGAGAGCACATAACTTATTGTGGTCTTGGCAGTCGGCGATTGACCTCGGTAAAATTTAAAAAAATCTATTTAAGCAACTGGCACCATCGGCTCTCAGCTTTCCTCTACACGTTTTGCTCTAAAGTGTAGAAAAACTTAATAGTGTTATCTGACACAGAAACTCCAACAGGCTGTTGGCATTATTAATATTTTGACGATAATATCGTTCTCGAATTGAGGACAATCAAATGACTCCTGTCGCTGCTCAAACTTACTGGAGTGAATATCAAGTGGGTTTGCTTGTTTGTTTTTTTTTTTTAGTAAAGTTCATCTAAAATGAAACAGGTCTATCAGTATTCTGTCTATCTATCTATCTATCTATCTATCTATCTATCTATATATATATATATATATATATATATATATATATATATATATATATATATATATATATATATCTATCTATATATATATATATATATATATATATATATATATATATATATATATATATAGAGAGAGAGAGAGAGAGAGAGAGAGAGAGAGAGAGAGAGAGAGAGATAGGTGTATTTTTTTTTAATTATTTAGAGTTTTATAGAATCAAAGAGAATCAAGAGATTAGAAAAGTGAAGTTGAAGGCAGTACAAGCTGTGAGTGAGGGCTCTCCGTCTAGCACATGCAAGCCCTTCACCGAATTAAAAATCTCTTCTTCAAGTATTTTTTTTTTACTCTGAAAATTAGAATATCACAATCATGAAGCAATCAAATTAGCGGATGGACACATTTAGTAAGTGTTTCATTACAGGTTGCGAGCAAAAAAAAATACTCACTCTCTAATCCTGCCATACTCTCTAATCCCACGGCATCACTTGACAATAAACAAAGACCACCCTATGACAATCTACAGTTACCACTCTCTTCACAATAATTTTACTTCTCCTCACTCTCTTCCTATAGCCCCCTTTGTTTGTTCTCATGTATGAACGAGAGAGGGGTTGTTTTATCGGTTTCCCTCTTTTGTTTCCTATTCTTTTATAGCACACTTGACCAGGTTTTAGCCCCGGCACGTATCATTGTAAACTGTGAAATCTGAGCCTCCCACTGAGACAGAGTGCAGCATCTCCCAACCTTTGATGTCGGGCCTTCACCTTTAGCTGAGCGGAATTAAAACACACTTAATTCTTGTCAAGCCTTGACCAGCAGCTTTTGTTTGGCTTCCTTGTCATACGATAAGGAGGGGCGGAGTTGAGTTTTTGTTGTTTTTTTGCTTCTTTCATAGAGAGTTTCTCTCTCTCTCTCTCTCTCTCTCTCTCTCTCTCTCTCTCTCTCTCTCTCTCTCTCTCTCTCTCTCTCTCTCTCTCTCTCTCTCTCTCTGTCTCTCTGTCTCTCTGTCTCTCTCTCTCTCTCTCTGTCACTCACACTCCCCACACCACCCCACCCACTTAAATCTCCTTTAACTCCTCCCCACATTAATTTTCTCTCTACCTTCCCTCTTTTCCCCAATCGTTTTTTTCTCCGCTCTTTCACACTTTCCTTCCACAATCATTAACTACTCCACCAGTATACCTGTTAAAATGGGGCGCAGGTGGGATTGTGATTCGACCTTTGTGTTTGGACAAGTTGGACTGTAGATACTGATCTAGATCAAAGGGCGTGAGTGCGCTGGAGGACCAGGAAGAGACAGTTCGCTGATGTACCGCAGGCCTGGCCGTTACAGCGCACATTCAGTACCTGAATCAATGAAAGGGGTTCGAATTTCTACCAAATAAACCCTACCTCATACAAAGTTACTAAGGTTCGAAATTTGCATAAAGTGTTGAAGAATTTTCGAAAACAAGCAAATGCATTGCAATTGATCACCTATCAATTGGGGCACAAGACGACAAGGTTGGTAAAGCTCTGGACTGATGCGCTAAAGGTCTGGTTCGGTTTCCGACGAGGACATCAGGTGGCGGTGCTAGATCTCATCTTACCAGACCCCATAATTTCTGGCTTGACCCAAAGTTGCCGTGTTCATACGAGCTTCCTCGGCAATCTGAGAGCACGTAAAATTAAGCAAAAGACATGCAATTATCTATAATTATCATAGCTGAAATAATTAGATTAGTTATTAGTATCCTATTTTTATTATTATTATTATTATTATTATTATTATTATTATTATTATTATTATTATTATTATTATTATTATTATTATTATTATTATTATTATTATTATTGTTGTTGTTGTTGTTGTTGTTGTTGTTGTTGTTGTTGTTGTTGTTGTTGTTGTTGTTGTTGTTGTTGTTATTATTATTATTATTATTATTATTATTAATATTATTATGAAATATGATTGGAAAAGAAATTTAGCGTGTTTTTGTGCGTACATCTGAGGTAACAATAGTGATTCAGACACAGATCCCGTTCTTGACTTATTTGGGTTTTATTATCGAAAAGTGTTTGGATTTTCTTTTCTTGCTTTTCAAACAGGTTAGAATATCGTGTGTTCTAATATACTTCTAAGCAAATTTGAAGAAAGACAGAGCAAAAGAAAATGAATATATGAATTATATATGAATGGTAGTGTTAGTTACAAATAGCTATTAAACGGTTACTGTATTTGTCCATTTGCAACAATTTCCACAGAGACTGACCACACAGAGACAGTTTTGTTGAAGTTTTTTTCCTTAAGTTCTCAAAGAATCTTATACTAAAAAGCTGTTATTTGTCAAGCCAAGGATGATCTGATTAGTTGGATCCGACCCCACCATCATATGACCCAGCTAGGGATCAAACCAGGATCTCCATATAATATTGTCAACGTTCTTTTGTCTAAGGTATCCAGCGCCGTTAGAAAAGGATTATAGCTGAATCCCTAAATGACAGCCAAACACAGACATAGGGCATAGAAATATGATAACACTACTGAATGAGCTAGTCATTTCTTGACAACCGGCACAATATTCTAAAGCTGAATGAAATTAGGAATTGTGATGCCAGATGGTCATAGATTCTAGACAGTGTATTGTTGGTATTGTTTTTCTTCTTACTCTCATATACAATCAGTTACAACATACCCGCTTACCGTGATTAAGAATTTAACTTTTCAAAATTTACCCTGTAAAGAGTTACCTAAAAATAATAAATAATACAAATATAGAGAATTGAAAATGTAAAAGCAGGAAAATACAATCAAAGAGAGTGACAAACAAAAAAAAAAAAATACAACAGAATCCCCCCCCCCAATAAAAAAAAAAAAAAAAAAAGGAAACTAATAGATAAATAAATCAAATATCTTAAAAAGATGGAACAATTCATTAATGTAACTATTTTTAGATTGAATAAGTAAAAGATATCAACAAAAAAGAAAAGGTTTGAAAAGAAAAAAGTCTGCATACGGAAAATGAAAACTTGGATGGGTAGATGAGAGTTGATTACACAAAATTAAAGCAGTAGAGAGGATACTTAAAGAAAAGCTTACAAATGCTTAATCGTATGTTTAGGAACAATGACGCAAACAAGTAACTTTATCCCGGTCACTGATGTGGTCAGCCAATCGTGGTCTCTGTCCATCAGGTACCCATGCCGATGTTGCCTGTGATGTTTGCCGCCAGGTGATGCCGGAGATGTGGCTTACCTAGCACACAAATCTTCACCTGGGATTTGATCCTCCCGGCTTTAGGCCAGCAAGGCTGGTCATAATGTCCAGCTCTTGCGTACTGACAACTCGGCCGGATTTTGTAGAATTACACATACTTCAGAGCAAACCGAGGCACAGCGGTCCTGTCTTCTTCACTATAGCAAGATAATTGTCAATGTTAGCTCCGTGGCAGCGAGATTTTTTTTTTTTACTCGGTAAATGGCGTGCGTCACCGGCTTACGGAAATTGTCGATTTATGACGAACGCCGAGTTTCCCGCCCTTTGAAGCTAACGGCGCAATAAAATAGCAGACTTAGGTGTGTGTAGATGTGTCGATAATCGCAGCGGTGCTAATCAGTCGGATCTCTCTCCGTGTTAAGTGATCCTGTCTGTTGTAGCGGGCAAGCTTGGATGCTTTTTCATTGACAATATGTTACGCATCATTTGCGTTGTTTACGAGTTTCTAAGTGCTGCTGACCGCAACAATGAAAGGGAAAGAAAATGACCGAGAGAGATAGAATGATGTTATAACACATCTGATATACCCAACTCCTCAAGATGGCCTCTGTCATAAAATTTTTACAACCAATGTTTCATGATGAAAGGCTTAAAATAACACAGCTTCCTCGTGTTACTTGAAAAGCTGTAGGGACTCTTAACAAATGAATATATTATAATTCAAATCAAGGCAGCATTCAAAGAATCAAGGATAATGAAATAAAGTTTCCGTCCTTTATAACTTTTTCTTTTATGAAACCGATAATGAAGCCTTAGGAACAGGTTAAGTAATGTATGCCAGTCATGTGACGTAATTAAATATTCCAAAAAACGTAACCCTGGATTCAACACGCTAATCCTCCACAAAATCCATATTTTGTTGTTTTTATTTCTCCACCTGCCCGCAGTATCGGATTGAACTCTTTGCGGACCCGGACCTGTGTGATGACTAAACCTTGTGGCTAATGAGCATTCAGATACTTCATCGGCTCTTTTTATTTTTTATTCATTTGTTGAGTAAACGTGAGAACAATTATGCTTTTTGTTATTCAAGAGGGTTTTGCTTTTTGATATTATGTCAACTTCACCCTTCATGGCATTTGCGTCATTTCCTGGGTTTTCTATTTTAGATACTTTAAGGAAAAATCGGATGTGGATATAAAACATTATGGTGACGGGCCATATCGTTTTCACAAGGACACATCCTTTCGAGCGCGTGCAGCAATAACAAAAATAAATAAATAAATAAATAAAAAAATAAAAACAAGATAAAAATTGTAAAAAAAAATAATTAATACCATAATGTATATGCCGCAATGTGACTTCCTATAATTATGCACATGACGGTTAGACTTGTTTATATTAATTTATTTTACCTCTCTCATTAGTTGATGCACTCTAGAGAGAAAGAAATAAAAAAAAAAAAAAATAGCCTAAGCCTTAATCGGAGAAGAGCTTGTTGGTTAGTTTTTGAAACAATTCAAACCACAATGGGATATTAGGAAATATTCCTAATCTTGTCCGAGCATTCAAACATGTACAATAAAGTTCCTCGCCAAAAACCCATTTATTTATTTATTTTGGGGGCATTTTAGCAATGCAATAATTACATTATTTAATACTTTTGACGTTGTGTCTCAACGACAAAAATAGCGTCGAGCGAGATAAAGAGTTTGAATTTTCTTTGTTTGTTTTGCTGTCAAACGGTGCTGGGATGTGTTAATTACTTTCATTGTTCTCAACTCGATCAAGACACAAATCAAGTCTATGGCTATAATCACCGAGATGAAAATAGAAGCAAGTATTCGTCAATGTATCCCTTGGTACAGGAAGACAGGAAACCAAGATGGGGAAAACATCTTCTCATCTCAAGAGACCAGTCTGCCTGTTCAAGACAACAAAACTCCCGGTACTTCAGGCAAACTGCGATGATTCTACGTGTGCCCATAGCTGGCCCTTAGCATCACAAAAAGATGCATGTAGATAGCGTTGACGGCTGAGGCTAAGCCTCTTGGTAATTTCCGTACAGCTTTCCTGTCATTTTAAAGAGACACTCGGGGTCCTTCGCCCAGAAGCGACATCTTTTATTTTTCGTTCGTTCTTTTTTTTTTTTTAGCCTCTTAGGATCATAATCCTTCCTTCTAATTAGTGCTCAATTCCAACCATATTTTTGTCCATCTGTGCAGCTTGTCATCATGAGAGACGACCGTTGATTGTCTTAAGACGCCCAGGGTGTCTGAAACGACCACTCCTTGACACTAAGCTGACCTCTTAAGACCTTTCTTGACCTCTGAAGTATTTCAGACATTGTTTCTGGAAGACATGGAGGCGTATTGAAAAGAAAGGCGAAGAAGAAGGAATGTGTCATGACCCCACTCCGGACTTGGTGCTTCTCTTTTATTTGAAAGTTTTGTTGTTTTTTTTTTAATTGACATAATCAACATCATTATCATCACCATCACCAACATTACTATCATCATCATTATTATCAATTTTTTGCTTGTTTAAATGTTTCTATTTTGGTTTTAGTGTAGGGCCTCACAATTTGTTTTAGGTGGACTTCTTTCGCTACATTTGTTTGTAGGTCTGTCTTTTTGTTGTTTTATCTATCTGTAATTACTTATCTATCTATATTTTTAATATCAGTCTATCTATTTATCTATCTATCGTTCTATCAACTTTTCTGTCTCTCGTTCTATCTATCTGCCTACCTAGCTTTGTATCTAAGTTGTTTATCTGTCTCTCTCTATCTATCTATTTATCTATCCAATTGAAAGTTGTCTTTACAGGTAAATTTATTCATTTTCTATCAATCTAATTAATTTTTCTCTTTTTTTTTTTTTTTTTTTTTTTTAAATAAATCAAGCAATTATGGTTTTTCTCGTCTTTTCTAGTCTGTTTGTCAGCGTGATTATTATCAGTCGTCGAAACTATTTATAGTCAAGTCTATTATAATTTTGTCTGTATTTCTTCCGCATTCTCTTTCTCTCTCTACCATTTACATTCTACTTCTAATTATGTGTGTGGCTGCCCAATTAATATCTGTTCATTAAGATATTTTCCAAATTCTTTTCTTACTTTTCTTCCACGTATAATTTGCTCACTGATCTATCAGTTAACTTCTCGACAATCCTCTTCTCCTTTTTTTTCCCACGCTTCCTTTCCAGTTTTCTCACCAAAGTTTTCTCCTACATCTCATCATTATCATAGCGTCGCTAAAAGCAAGGGCTGAACTAATTTAACAACTCACGCGGAAGCTTAGAACAGCGACGAAAGGGGAAAGATCTTATTAAAATACAAGACGAATTTTCCCTGTTAAAACAACTGGTCAGCAGGGGACGATGATTAAACACGACAAAAAAGAAAGACGATGGGCATCCTCGTGGCTAGGCATCGTTGAGATGAATCAAGAGATGGCTGCCAACCAAATGGCCACCAAAGGGCAGAGAACCTCTGGTCTGCGGTGTGTGGTGGCGGTATAACGTGGCCGTGTCCCACACAGGGCCGTCTATTAAATTTCCATTCATATCTCTGCTCCTAATGAGGTATTTTTACACCCACACGCGTTCCAGAACACCCATACCGCAAGAGTGTCGCACCGTTGGGCAGCAAAAAAAGGCTGCCCGTCCAAAAAATGAGGGAATTTCTCCATTTCCCGAGGAGCATTGTTTCTAGCTGGCCAGCGCAATTCAGGACATCCGGTGAGGAGTTTCCCGTCGCGTGGCGCTGGCGCATGCGCTTGTCAGGGGCCGTTACTCTAGACTCCTCTGGGCGGACAGGTTCTCAAGTCACGCCACGTGACACGTGACCCCAGTCCACTCATGCGCACTCACCTGAATTGGCTGTTGACGCTGCTATGGACACCAACGCTGGTCTTTGATTTCCTGCCTCTTTTTTTTTTTTTAAATAAGACTAATACTAATATTTTTAGTCCGTGCGGGCAGGTCTAGGAGTATTCAGTGATCACTTCCGTCAGGCATCCATGGGCGGCGGCCACCTCTGTCGAGTAATGGGACCACGGCGAAATGAGGTCAAATCAAGCTGCTTTAAAAGGGACGGGTGGAAAGAGGGCGGACTTATTCTCCTTGCGCGACTGTCCAAGCAGAAAATAACACTTTGACATATCCATTTTCCATATTCGCGAGAACAGCGTGAAGATCGTGCGGTGAGCGAAGCTTGAAGCGGCGCTGGGCTCCACTTTTCCTTGTATAAACAATTTCAATCCTCTGTTGATGCCCCACACTCCACTTCTAGTGTGGCAGAATAAAGGATATGGTAATTATGTATTATGCTTTGCAGGTCGCTAAAAACACAATTTAGAGTGGTTATAAAATTTCCGGCTGAGTGGAATAAAAACTTTAGTCTACAGTTAAGTGCTTCATTGGCATAGGCTTTGTATTTGCTTTAAAGTTATGCATGTTTGAAAATATAATTTGTAATCAGGCAACTTGCCAAGGGATTATCATTGATTATCGTGCTTAAACGCTGTGCTCTCAAGAATCTGACCGGAATGTCAAGTTCTTCTCATCAAACTCAAAGTGCACATCCATATATCTGTTTGGCAGCTTCAATATCCACAAACCAAACCACAATAATACTTTCAGCGTTTCTTGAGAGCAGGTTGAAATAATCTTATAACTCTTATCATGTTTATGATAATATGGCCAAGGTAACAAGCCTAGATAATTTGCTGGCGCTACAAGAAAGAAAGAGAGAGAGAGAGAGAGAGAGAGAGAGAGAGAGAGAGAGAGAGAGAGAGAGAGAGAGAGAGAGAGAGAGAGGGGGAGGAGAAGAGGGAGAGAGAAAGAGAGAGAGGGAGAGAAAGACAGAGAGGGTTAAGGGAACTTATCTTCAAACATTTACACACAAATGCGAATCCTACCTAGGCAATGAGTTAGTTTATGATTGTCCGAAAAGCATTTTATACACTCTTGATTGCTCAAACTATTTTGAACATTCCTTTTCTCTAAATATATCAAAATCTCGTTTTACAACTTAAATGTATCTTTTAAACCTTGTCTTTAATAATTATTTCTCAGCGAATTTTAGTATATCAGTTTTTGAGCCTGCAAGTCTTGACTTTTCTTTATAATTATCGCACGCACAAAACCGTAGTAGAATTGTGGTTGGCTGACCTCAACACTGGTTGTAGTTGACAGTGTACTTGGAGACACACACGCACATTCAAATACGTTTCACAAATACATGTTAATTTTATCATAAAACCCAAAACGGTCTTGGCTTTGCACCTTTTACCAACATTTTCTCATCGTGTGCAAAGAGCGATGTATAAATTGAAAAGAGTAGGCGCAAAGCCTATTATAGAGAACAAAACACACGTGCAGGCACCCCATTTTTCTTTCCTCCCCGGGTAATGAACTATAAAATGATACAACTAGCCTTGCTCTCAAGTCGTGTGTTGGCCAAAAAAATATACATAAATCTGATTTGGCAGGGGCTGGAATCAAGTAGGATTTAATTGCAGAAATCGCTTGCAGTCAAGTGTTTTGGCCGCGGGTGGGTAAATACTCTGGCCGTTGCTGAATGTTGGGAGGCGTCGGTCAAGGCGTGCCCGGATGTTTTAATATCCACTGCGTTTACAAGGCATTGTGGGAGCAGGAAATCGGTTTCATGTTGATAGAGAGGACAGAATGGATTCGTCAACTGCTCAGGATAAAGGCTGAATGCACACGGCTGTTCATAAATCCACCGATGTTCTTAATCAGGCGGAGAATGATAAGGTTTTAAGTCTATAGTAGTTGGTTTTTTTTTTTCTTGCTTTTGTTTTGGTTTGACTTTTGGTTTGTGTTAGGGATTGACAGGACTGTTATTATTATTATTATTATTATTATTATTATTATTATTATTATTATTATTATTATTATTATTATTATTATTATTATTATTATTATTATTATTATTATTATTATTATTATTATTATTATTATTATTATTGTTTCTGCAAATTACTAGCACTATAATGAGGCGTGGGTTTTGTTTTAAAAAGCAGGTAAAATAGACATATGTCATAAAAATCTTTTTTTTGACATGCATTTGCGCATTGTGAGCTTTTGTATTGGCGCCAGAGCTTGGAAATGGCCAAGAAAGACACAGTGGTTGGATTTGCTGGCGCACCTGAATGCTGATTCATGCTGAAGTTCACGGTTCATAGTATTATTAATTGATCTGATGTTAATTTCATTTTCTACACTGGAATATCATTCTAGTGCTCCTATTTTTCTACACTGGAATATCATTCTAGTGCTCCTATTTTTTTCTTTGAAAAAATTAATATTTAAAATAAATTTTGATTGTAACATTTTTTGAATGTATACTGATTCCCCATGTGTCAATAGGTCTCTTATGTCAATGCTATGGTGCTGTTTCCTTTCCACTGGCAGAGAAGACACCCTAAAAGCCCGGAGTACTTTCAATATTGAAATCAGTGTGTTGTGAAGCTTGTTCCTTACAAGATCTTGAGAGTCTTTTCACGCGTCGTAATGAAAAAAAAAAAAAAACCAAAAGCCCAAGAAAGCTGTCAACAATAGGAAGTAAAAAATAAGATTCTTACATAATGTTTTTACAAAGACTCAAAGTAGATACAGCAAGTGCATTATTTAAGCGAGTTTTTTTATTATTCATGTTATTGTAATAATAATAATAATAATAATAATAATAATAATAATAATAATAATAATAATAATAATAATAATAATAATAATAATAATAATAATAATGATGATGATGATGATGATGATGATGATGATGATGATGATGATGATGATGATGATGATGATGATGATGATGATGATGATGATGATGATGATGATGATAGAAATAAAAATAATAATAATAACAACAACAACAACAACAACAACAACAACAACAACAACAACAACAACAACAACATTAATTACACATAATATGTTATAATGTCTCTTGATGTAGTAGATTCATGAGTCAAAAGTTTCATGAGGAGTGCGTCATCCCTGATTCTAACAGTTTTAATATCTTACAAATAAATTAATCCTCACTATGAAATTATTGTCCACTAAGTTTTGTGTAATTCCTTTGATTTAGCACAGATCCTACTTGTAGTATTTCAATTGCTTAAAGCCAATATCAGAAATAGAAGTGGATCTTTAGCTTATCAATGTCATCTAGAAGTGAATCATTAGCTTATCAATGTCATCTAGAAGTGAATCTTTAGCTTATCAATGTCATCTAGAAGTGGATCTTTAGCTTATCAATGTCATCTAGAAGTGAATCTTTAGCTTATCAATGTCATCTAGAAGTGAATCTTTAGCTTATCAATGTCATCTAGAAGTGAATCTTTAGCTTATCAATGTCATCTTGAAGTGAATCTTTAGCTTATCAATGTCATCTAGAAGTGGATCTTTAGCTTATCAATGTCATCTAGAAGTGAATCTTTAGCTTATCAATGTCATCTAGAAGTGGATCTTTAGCTTATCAATGTCATCTAGAAGTGGATCTTTAGCTTATCAATGTCATCTTGAAGTGAATCTTTAGCTTATCAATGTCATCTAGAAGTGAATCTTTAGCTTATCAATGTCATCTTGAGTTGTAAATAAAATTAAAGCGGTAGTATCAAGTAACTTCGTTCGCGATACACTGAGAGCGCCAGTAAACTTGCAAAAAGAAAGAGACAAAGAGAAGAAGAGAGATTTAGAAAAAAAAAAGAGAGAGAAGAGAGAGAAAGAGAAAGAGATCGAGAGAGAGAGAGAGAGAGAGAGAGAGAGAGAGAGAGAGAGACAGACAGACAGACAGACAGACAGACAGACAGAGACAGAGAGAGGCAGACAGAGAGAGAGAGAGAGAGAGAGAGAGAGAGAGGCAGACAGAGAGAGACAGAGAGAAAGAGAGGCATACAGAGAGAGACAAAGAGATCGAGAGAGATCGAGAGAGACAGAGACAGAGAGGGGGGCGGGGGGGGGGGGGGGGAGAGGGAGGAAGAGACAGAAGGACAGACAGATAGAACGACGGATGTAGAGATATTTGGAGGGACAAAGGGTTAGACAAGTCAACAGACAGAGACAAGTTCTAAAGGGTCTAATGTTCATCATGACTTGATATCGATTAAAAATCGAGGGTCAAGAAGTTCATCCGCCAATGTATATTATCTTCTAAAAGTTAATTAAAAAACAAAAACAAAAAAAAAAGAAAGAAAAAGAAAAAATCTGTAAGCCGGATTTGTGCACATTAAGACGCTATTATTAGGACAAAAGAAAAGGTTAAAGAGCATTCACCAACTAGGTGCTGTTTGGTAGTTTCAGGAATTTCCTCAACCATTTTCTTATTACTGAATTTCTAACCTAATGTTTATGGCCACAGCTGATTTGGCTCTTTGTAAATCTTAACGGAATTTTTAATTTTTATTTTGTTTCCCCTCTCTTGTGTGTATTTTAGTGAAACAAATGTTATGCAAATAACATTCTATGGCTATAGATCTAAGCCTTTTCGCCTATCTTTTTTTTCCATGGGTTTTCCCAAAAGTTAGTGACTAACTTCAGACCTGGCTGGAGGTCAGCTTGAAAATTTCCTCATTCTTTCCAGCTGGCATACAATTTAATTACATGGCTCTAGATTTAAGAATACACAACGTCAACTACAAAGCTATCATTAGTTTATTGATTATTCATGTCACTTATTAAATGACTTTGGGTTTTCCCCGCATGATAGACATGTAATAATCCAATTACGACTTTTTTATTTTTTTAAATTCTTGGAAATTATGATGTCTGGAAAAAAGTAAAATAAAATAAAACTATAGGGTAAAAGGAAAACAGCATTTAGAAGAACCAAAATACTACGAAATCAACACCATAATTTATTTTAACGGCCACAATATCAATGATAATGGAAGAAAGAGCAAAGAGACAGCATCAGCCTGCAATAGGATGATGAGGTTTAATTGTGTTGAATGATGATAATAGGAAAAATAAAAAGAAGGAAACATATGACAAACTACAGCGTTTCTATTCAAACCCTTTAGAGTTTTCAGAATATAGGACGTGGTGAACCATGCAAATAAATACATGACTTTTGTCTCCTAAAACTTTATAATCATGCTCGCCAGGCATTGCTTTCATCTATTGGCTTTATTGGATTGTGATTGCTATATTTAAAGAGGGAAAAAAAGATTGATGTGTAGAGATGTGTTACGTGATATAGTTGTTGGGTTCGTGGTTTATTTAAAAGCGATAATAAAATGCGAGGTAGAGATACTTTGATTAACGAAGTTTACAGGTTGGTAGTCAACGAACAAGTGACACTGATACAGCTGCACTGTATGTGTGACAAAAGAGAGGGTGAGAGATGGAGGGGAGATAGAGTAGCGCTTAAAAAAACATGTTCACAGAACATCTCCTCCCTTAAGTTTTAAAAACATAAATTTGTAGTCCTGTGAGAAATTCAAAAATAGTACATGAGAAGGAGGAGAAACTGGTCTACGTCTCAACATCAACTTTTTACAAATCGAGGTACAACAGGTTTAGAATAAGTTGTAAACTTCAGAACAAATACATGTATCTTCATGAAATAAGCAATGCAGTGTGTAGAAAAATGTTATGCACAAGGAAAACAATGGTTAACAGGTATGACTCGTTGGTGTTATGCAACACTCCTTCAACCCACACATCCAAAATTTTACAGGACAACGAAAAAAAATAAATCTGCGCCATTTTGTTTCAATCGTCTGATCCAGACAAAACTTATAATATAGACATTTAATCATACCATACACGTGATGATATTAGTTAAGGTAGTCTTATACCAACGGTTAAGCCAGAATGTGATGTAAAGGAATGCTGCATGGCATATTCCGGTGCAACATGCCTGTATGTGTGGCATACAAAGGTATTGCATTTCTAGGACTTGAGCAACATTCCTGTATGTGTTGGATACAGGATTGCTGCTCCACAAAAACTTAAAGGATTTTGTGAAAACCACACATTATATTGTTTGATACAAGAATGGTGCATAGAAAACTAATTCTAACAAATGAAAAGCGTTCAGATAGAGAAAGATGAAGCCTAATGATTTTTATTGTAATCTCCTTACCAAACATCATCTGAAAGTATGGAAAAAATAATTATTAGCATATTCATTTGTTTTATTTCTAACAAGGCTAAAACGCAAAATAAAATCAGTGACTTCTTGTAGAATGTTTCACTCTTTCTCTCCAATAAACCCATAAGTTTGAAAACGTAAATGAAAATATCACTCCTCTAAGTTTATAAAGAAAGTAACAATATTGTTGCAGCATCAATCAGGAATGTAATGATAAGATGAGTTTGTTATCCAATGTAACATCAGAAAACTACATGGATCAGATACAAGGAGATATAATTTATCTTTATGTAATCAAAAGTCACATGGTGGGATCAAAACAAAATTATATAAGCTCTCATTCACACTGAGTCAAAAAACAAATTAAAAGTATTCTAGATATTTGACAAAGAAAAAGAACGTATGAATTCTTTACAAAAGAATCTTCTAAAATGCAAGGAAATCAAAATTTTAATCATACCTCGATTCGAAGCTAAAGTATGCACGTATGCTATGCAGAGTAACTTACACGTATGAATTGAAGTGATTCAGAAATTAAAGCTTCACTTTGAATGGTAGATATGAAAAAGCATTAACTCAAGTATTTTATACTTTTAATTACACTTACGGTAGTGGTAGCATCTTATGAGGTTAAGACACCATTAACGATTTTTTTTTTAAATTGAAGGCCCGGAACGAATTATACCATCATAAAATGGAGTCAAATACTCTCAATGATGATACTTTGTCAAAAAGTATATTTTTTATATGCCCATAGATTTTTAGGCTTTTGCAAATATAACTACTAAGTAAATAATATCAAAACTGATATGAATAATGTAAATATGTGTTTATTTTCACTTCACTCTTAAGCAAAATTAATACTGTGAACAAAATCATCCAATGGTAATTTTACACCGCCTAGCTATAGACTTGGAATCTGAGGCTGATTGATAAAAAATGATCCGAGTGTATTTTGTTGAAAAGGGCTTAATATATTAGCGCTTAACATTTTTGCGTTGCACCATGTTTGGTTGCTCGTCTGTGCTGACCGTTGACAATAATTATTATCCAAAAAACTGATTGTGCTGTTTTGGAATGAGCAGGTCATTGCACAAGGAAATTAAGTCAGTTTTATTTTTATTTTTTACGCTTGAGACGCCTGCTTTGTCTGAGCTGAGCTACAGTCTGTTCTGATTTTTTCTGAGGCCAAGGAAAAGATCCACCTTCACATAATTTTGGTAGAAGTCACACCTGACTTGTAGACTGTAAAGTTCTTCTCTGGTGATGCGAAGACTATTGATTTTCATCCATTCAACCTTATCAGCGTTTTCATCTCCCTCAAAGTTTTTGAGAGCAACTGAATGTTGTTTGAAGTCAAAGAAGTTAGACGATGTCAACTCCTTGACAATGTAGGGGTGCTTACCACGGCATGTCTCCTAGAACAACTGCAGCCTATTGTTGTGGAGTGAATATGGAAATATTTTTTGCTGCCCTTGAAATCACAGAGTGAACAGAATAATTTTCAGTCTTAGTTTGACCCCTCTCCAAAAAACAATGCTCTATTTCTTGAAGAAAAGGGTATTGTTCATAGCGTGCCTAAGCATTGTCGCCATATAACGATTCCGGTTCTGACCAGAGCAACTGTCCGAAACAAGGTGTATTTCTTTGACTCATTTCTCAACCTGTTCATCAATAAAGTGGAGTATGCAGCTTGCTATCTGCTTTGCTCCTCTTGCAGAAATTGCCTCTGCCCAGATGTTGCAGACATCGTCACTAGTGGATAGCTCATAAATTGATAAATTATACACGTTTAGCTTGCGTTTATAAAGAAGCTGGAACTTTGTCCATGAGGGCAAGGTAAAGCTTGCTGTGGATCAAAGCAAGCAGATGAAACGTATGGTGCGCTCTTGGCTTTAGATTTGAGCTTATATTTGTAGTTGCGAGCTCTTTTTCTTTTTCTTTTTGCTCGTCAGTTGGGTCTGGCATATTTTCAAAAGCCTGACATTCGTCACACAGGTCCTTCTTGGGCTTATGAAAGTCTACGTTAAAGTCCCTGTAAAATACAACTGTTTTATGTCGCTTCTTTAGCACTGGGTGTGCCCTTCTTGTCGCAATGTTCTTTGTAAAGGCGGTATATTGCTGCTAGAGACAGATCATCCTTTAACTATTGCTTGCATGATGACTTTCGGCAATTGTGAGAGGGAAGGCTTGGAAAACTTTTTATATGTTCCCTGATATCCTGTACGATATTTTCATCGTGCGTGGGGTGGTTTTTCTTTGCGTTCCTCTCATATCTGCGACCAATGCGCCTGTATCAGTCAATTTGCTTATTGCACCGACAACAACGTCTTGCTTAATGCCCAAAGTAGCGAGATAATTTTTTTTTGCAAACTGGCTGACCTTTCCCACCTACAGAAAGGGAATACAATAGGTATTTGACCGACGTGACTTTTTTTTTGTCTATGTACGTCGTACGACCATTTTACTTCCGTCTTTGTCACAATACTCTAAATGAACTGTCTTTGAAGATCAATGTTCTGATCCGATTTCTGTCCTCAAGCCCAAAGTTGGCATGACACATACTATCTGCAGCTCGTGCTACAGCCGTCCGTCATTTGCCTGGCCTCTGGTTTTTTTTTACCTCGTGGTGTCATATAGGCTTGTCCACTATTGCGTAGCTGCTTCTTCTCGTTCTTTGCTCACGCACTAGGATTTCTCTTCTTGCGCTTTGATTTTGTCGGCTCCGAATTTCTTTCTTTCGTCGTCTCGATGATTTGGATAGAATTGGAGCTCGTACTTGGCTGTGTGGTGTTGTTAATAATCTCGGCGGGTGTCTTGTTTGAAAGATTGGTGGATGAAGTGCTTTGCGCATTGTCTGCACCTGTAAGGTTGAGATAAAGAGAGGTATGAAACCGGGATCTGAGTCGCTGTCATCTAAGGATAAAATAATGCTGGCTGCTACTGAGCTCTTTCTCTTCGCGAGAGATTGCTCATTTTCTACAACCATGTTGTTTACATTATCCAATCTTGTAGTCTTGGATTGAAGATGATGTTGACTTGTTCAATAGACTAATTAACAATCAATAGGCAACACTTACCCCATCTGAATCATGCATAGGTTGTTGATGATTATCCACTGTTTTAGTTTGCTCTTCCTCTGTCATGCTGGTTCTTTAAGCTTAAATTGAAAAGGAAACTACTACAAAGAGAAAGCAATCCCAAAGACTGGTTTCCTTGTATCTTTATTTTATGGAGGCTGGCGCTTCGTTTTGGTGCTACATTTCTGTATGCCAACACAAAAACCGTAATAATTTGATCACTTTGACATATTTGCGTAGTTCAGAAACCCCGTATCCCAAAATATACAGGTTTGTTGCACTATAACTTTCAATTTCGTAATGCAACATTCCTGTAATGGCTTGCACAGGAATGTTGCATGCCATTTCAAATGGTACCCGCCAATACAGGAATGTTCTCCAGGGCAATAACTCAGTCATTTATTGTCCTAGAGCTCTGAGATTTTGACAAAATGTGCTCCGTAATCGATTCTATCAAGGTATTAAATAAAACGATTTTCGCCCAAGGTGAGGGTTACATGAGTGTTGCATAACACCGACGAACTATTGAGACATTGAAATTACACCTTAAACATAATAATTAAAAAAAAAAAAAAACTTTACATGCTATAACGTAGACAGATACAATTTTCTTAGGTTCAAAGAATTGACACTTTTAGTTATAAAACATGTAGGACTAAGGTAACATGAGCTGGTGTGTGTTAGTATTTCTGGCTGGGACCAGGGATAATTACAAGTTTGTCAGGTTGCTTTATGATCCGCCCTGAACGAGTGGTGGAAGAGTTTGTTTTCTCTACCGAATCAGGTCTGATTCGAATCGTTTGTTGTTGGGGACGGTTAATGTTCTTTTGAGATATTTTATATCTTTTAGAGTCCATCTTTATTCTTTTACTGATAGGAATGTTCGATGTTTTTCTGAGGGCACTGTCGGTGGATGGGATAATGGTTTGAGTGTGTCGGCCCATGAGACGCTGAGCTGGTGAGGTTGTCAGTTGCGAAGGTTGACGAGTGCAATATAGGGACCTTCATTGGACGTTCGGGATATAATCATCATACTCTTGGTGACTTTCACAACAGCCTCAGCTGCACGGTGGGCCTTTTTATTGCCAGGAACCAATCTGATATACCGGAATTTCCACTCAGACGCGAATTAGGAAAATTTCTCAGAGGTGTATTGCGTGCCGTTGTCGCTTAGCAACACCTCTGCGAAGCCATGGCGGGCAAAGTGGTGTTTCAGTTTGTGAATCACCGTAGAGGAAGTGATGTCTTGTAGATAATCCACTTCAATGAAAACACTAAAATAATCCACTGTGATCAAATAATTTCTCTCAATTATAGAAAATATATCGGTCCCGACTTTCTGCCAAGGTCGAGACGGCACTCCATGTGTGAGCGGTGGTTGCTCAGGTTGGCGCGCACAGTATGTGGCAGAGGTATTGCACAATTCAACAGACACGCGACTTACGTTGGACATGCCGGACCAGGAGATTAGATCACGGGCACGACGTTCGCATGAATTTATACCACCGTGGCCGGCATGCACTTTCACTTTGCGGTCATCGCGTAGAATGAAGCCATCTTGTACTGTTAGCTCATCGCGATAATTGAAGTAGGGAAACACACAGCTGGGGGGTCTGACTTCATGTCAGGCCAGCCTTGTAGGATGATCAGCTTTAACTGTGATCGAGTAGGATCAAGTGCAGTTGCAGCTTTGATTTCGCTCAGACGAGAATCGTTGAAAGGGGTGAAGGAAATACTGTTGCAGGTGTGGACATCATCCGCTGAAGGTAGAGGTGCTCTAGAGAGAGAATCACTCACATGATGTTGAGGACCAGGTTTGTAGATCAGGTTGAAGTCAAAGGCTTGAAGTCTGAGGAACATAGATTGCAGTCGCTTAGGCGCTTGAGAGAAAGAGAGGCTTGTTAGTGTTAGAAACCAATGGTTTGTGGTCAGTGATGACTGTCACGGGTCGAGCGAAGGTATAGTGGTAGGACAAATTCATACCAAATATGACTGCCAAAAGCTCCTTTTCTTTTTGCGCATAGTTTCTTTTGTTTCAGTAACAGTCCGTGACGCAAAACCAAGAGGTTTGCCATCTTGTAGCAAGACTGAACCCAGACCACATCCCGAGGCGTCGTCCCAGGGTTAGTTCCTTGCTAGGTTCGTAGATAGTAAGGCAATGGCTACCAGCAATTTTGGCTTTGGTGGCCAGAAAAGCGTTTTCCTGACTATCAGATCACACAAAGGAAACATCATTTTGGTGAGATTTTGAATCGGATGCAGATCATCGGTCAGATTAGGAATGTAGCGAGAAAGATATTGCACCATTCCAAGGAAACGTCGACTTCTGCGAGGCAGGTAGGGTGAGGAAAGTCAGCTATTGCTCTAACTTTCTCAGGATCTGCACGAGTTTCGTCCGAGGAGATGACATAACCCATGAAGGTAATCTTGTCCGAGGCGAGCTTAAGCTTATCTTTGTTAAGCCTGACGCCATATTGTTCACAAGCTGAGAGGAAGCGTTGAGGGTCGAAGTC
This sequence comes from Elysia crispata, assembly GCA_033675545.1. Classification (NCBI taxonomy): domain Eukaryota; kingdom Metazoa; phylum Mollusca; class Gastropoda; family Plakobranchidae; genus Elysia; species Elysia crispata. The sequence goes on along the minus strand of JAWDGP010003253.1, from coordinate 461,869 downwards.
ATGTTCATGTCAATGTCGTCCATAAATAATGACGTCGTCATGGATGGCGACAATACCAGGAAGGGCACCAAAAAGTTTGAGAATTTTCCGTGGAAAAATTTCTGACGAGGCTGAGACTCCGAAGTGAAGTTGCAACCAGCGATATCGACCGTAGCATGTCTGAAAAGTTGTCAGAAGGTAGGAATTGATATCTAGAAGGATGTGCCAAAACCCATTTCTTAGTTCAACCTTCGTGAACACACGAGATTCACTGAGCTCCTGAAGAACATCGTCGAGGAGTGATATCGTATAATGTTCACGAAGAAGAGCTTTGTTGACAAATTTATGATCAAATTAGATTCTAAGTTGCCCATTCTTCTTGTGGGTCACAACGATCTGACTTACCCATGAGGTAGATTCTATGCCAGGAATAATGACACTGATTTCAGTAAGTCGGTCCATCCCTTGTTTAAGTCGGTTCTTGACAGCAACAGGCACTCGGCGATTAGGCATGATCACCGCTTTGATGACTGGATCCGTAATGAGATGCTGCTTTCCAGGAAACTGACCAAGCTCGTCATTGAAGACAGGAAGGGACTAGAGTGAGGATAAGGAAAAGAATTGTTCGAGTTGTCTTCTCGGAGAGATAGAGGCTTCATCTATTTAGCTTCTCGTAATCCCAGACCTGGCTGAACGTCCTGTTCACATACGACAAATTTGACATTGAATTTCTATCCTGTCTTGGCGCTTTTTTGAGGATTTCTCGAGTTTTTTTCTACACAGGATAGTGTAAAACCACCAAAACTGGTAAGGAGGTAGTGCCAGAATATAGATTTTGGCATACTTCGTTGGAATTTCATTGACAGAAGCAACAGAGTCATATTAGAAAATGTACTGGACTGGAATCTTGTTAACTATCATGTTGCAACGCACCCGCTTGCTTCCTCGTTCCTGGACAGCGTTGACCCAAGCAGGCTTGGACTCACTGTCGGATGACTCCAGAAGATTCACTTTAGCACGTTTTGTTGCTTTGCACATGCTGGCAAAGTGATTGCGGCCATGGCACTTGCTGCATTTTTTGTCGTATGTAGGGCACTTACTGTTGAGCATAAGATGCCGCCGATAACAGTGTCTGCAGCTTGTCGAATGAGGAGGAAGTAAGGAAGGCTGAAGAATGAGGAATGAGGATGACGCTTAGGTTTAAGAATGGCGTTGACAGCATCAGAGCCTGTGGTGCCATATTCATCGTCCGCCTGTGTCTGCCAGCACTCGCGGCCGCTTTGTAGACATCTGAAGCTTTCGCTAGAGTGAGGTCACGAATTCTCAGAACGTCACGTTGAATGTCCTTGTCTCGGACACCCAAGGCAATCAATATTGGTCAGGCAGAATGGAGCCGAGGCATTTGTCACAGTAGTTGCATGTCTTGACAAGCCGACATAGATCACTCTAGCACGCTTCAAAGGTCCTTTTGAGAGCGATTATTGAGCAAAAGCGTTCATAAGTTTCATTGACCTCGCTTTCAACAAATGACTCAAATCGAGCAATTATATCACTTACAGTTCTCTCAGACTCAGATTTGGTGAAGGAGAAACGTTGTAAACTCTAACTCTCTCTCTCTCTCTCTCTCTCTCTCTCTCTATATATATATATATATATATATATATATATATATATCTATCTATCTATCTATCTGTCTGTATGTATGTATGTCTGTCTGTCTCTCTCTTCCTCTCTCTCTCTTTCTCGTTGTTTATCCACCACTTTTCGACATGATATGCTTGTAGTCAAACAGTCGTTGTAAGACATAATTTATCTCCTCCCAACCTTGACTCAGAAGCAGATCCACATCATAGAACCTGTATGCAAACTTTACATAGAACTGAAAGCCGT
>JAWDGP010003253.1:452500-455000 GCA_033675545.1 Elysia crispata | reverse complement strand
ATTTGCTCAGAGGATCTTCTCCTTCCATTTCACCCAGCACTTGTACCGCGCTGTCATTGAGACCGGCCACGCTGATGCTATCAAAGTATAAATTCTACTGCAGCTTATATTTATGTCAGTCGGAACAAGAACCAACGATTCAAGGCAAAATGGTTTAGCTCTTGCCTAGTTGTCAAGCTTATTTTTCTGCCTGGCGTGCAAAGATTCTGGCTGCTTGTGGGCGAGCTTCAGGTTGCCATCCAGACGCTCTGGCAAAGTTAATAGAATAATAAGTTGACATTACACCGTCTACGTTCTTGTGTTCTTGATCCACAGGGAAGAGAGGCGGTGTACCGGTGTCAGGATCAACGGAGGGGAGTGAGGGATAAGAAATAAAAAGGAGGGTACGAATTAAAGAGAGAGAGAGAGAGAGAGAGAGAGAGAGAGAGAGAGAGAGAGAGAGAGAGAGAGAGAGAGAGAGAGAGAGAGAGAGAGAGAGAGAGAAAAGAATATAGTCTTCAAGCCTCAAAATCTCTTATAAAAATCTCTAGTAGGATAACAGTGTCAGTGCATGAAGACTTAAGATCAATGAATAAATATCTGCCTAAACCCAGCAGACTGGGGAAACAACATACACTCGACTCGTTTATTCTCCTGCACTGGGTGACCCGCTGCAAGCCGACTTGATCTGTATAGGGGCGAGCCATCTCAGAGGAAACAATGCAGCGAAAATAATAGCAGATGCATAAAATAGGTATAAGTGCGAGAAAGTATGGGCTGGTGAATAGCGAGGTTGGATAATAGCACAAGTGTCGAACGCTAACAGGTAAGTTTTATTTCGATAGCTAGCAAGTTAGTGATTATAGGTAAATAAAAAAAATGGGAAGAGAAAAAGAGACAAAGGGTATGAAGAGAGAGACAGCGTGAGAGACAGACAGACAGACAGACAGACAGACAGACAGACACTAAGTAATGAAAAACAGAGATAGAAAGAGGCAGAGAAAGATAATCAGTCATACAGATAGGCAGAGTCATGTAGATACTGAGACGAAAATAAAGAGGAAAACAGAGGGAGGCAATTATCGTCATGCAGACAAACAAAGAGACAGATCGCCAAATAGGCAGACACACAGACAGAAAGGAGCACCAGACAATGATTTAAAAAAAGGTAGAATATTTAGAGGCACAGAGAGACATATATTGTACACAAACATAAGATGGAGAGAAATTGTAGAGATTGAGGGTGAGGAACATAGAGGCAAAGACAGAGTCAGAGACAGAGACCGATACAATAATATTGGTGGACTGTTAAGTTATGGCAATCAGAGTTTGATTAAGTGTTATATGTTTCGGAATGTTCTTTTTTGTCCAGCATTACAAGAAGATTCTTATTCAACCTTGTAAATTGATAAGTGACTTACTGACTTATCGCCGTTCCGCATCGTAGTCGTCAGACTGCAACGCCTCGGCTGCCTTTTGTATTCCTGTGCATAGTATCCTCCACTCATCCCTCTGTTCTGCGATCTTTTTCAGGTTTTCAATGTCTTTGAAGGTTTTAAGACCATAAGTATTACTTTCTAATCGGGACAAGTCGTTGTTCAAGACCACTGGCAAGGTAGTGATTGGTCTTCCCCTGTATTTGTCCCCTTGTGGGATAAAGAATCCTTCCATGGCTTTATTGGCTGGGATTTCTCTGTCGCGTCGCAGTTTATGTCCGAACAAACGCCATTTGTTTTCCAAAACAAACAGTGAAAGCGGGCGTTCATTGCATTGCTTGTAGAGAGCCTTGTTTGTTATCTTTACTGGGTATCTTATCCCAACAACCCGCTTCAGCTGTTTTCTGTGAAACGCATCCAATTTCTTTTCTTCAGCTTGTGTTAGTGCCCACGTAGAACAATTGTAAGTTAAGACAGATTTGACAAGTGCTCTATACAACTTCAGTTTTGTTTTCTTCTTAAGTTTGTCGCCTCTTACCCACACGTTCTGTAATTTGGCTAGGGCTGCGGTGGACAGTGGCTTTCTTCTCTGTACATCCTCGGTGTCTCCAATTAGGGTTCCGACTTTTTTAGTGTTTTTCCAGCTTTTTTCATTTCTGTCCAGTATTGTATATTCCGTTTTATCGACATTAACTTCAAGATTGTATCTTTTTAGAACCCTCTGTATCTGTGCTACGTCTATTCTCTCTCGTGCTATGAAGTCCACATCATCTGCATATGCTATTTCATTGGGAAGAGTCTTTTCGGATTCAGGAAGTATCGGTCTGACTTCTTTGAGAGCATTTCAAGATATACCACAAACAGGATCGGGCTAAGGCTATCTCCTTGAGGTGTGCCTATATTACTTGTAAATTTCTTTTCCTCTTTTGTTCCTCCTATTCTTATATTTAGGCAGGTGTTGCTTAGAAGGAACCGCACTAATCTCAGCTCGTCTTCTTCGATGATGGTTATAGTAATATAAGGAAAATGTCTGCAGCTTTAAAAATTATTCTTTTGCAATGTCGTCTGTAAAAATAGAGCAGTAA
>JAWDGP010003253.1:437500-447500 GCA_033675545.1 Elysia crispata | reverse complement strand
AGTTAGTGCAGGTAAAATGTACAGATATCTATAGTTAGTGCAGGTAAAATGTACAGATATCTATAGTTAGTGCAGGTAAAATGTACAGATATCTATAGTTAATGCAGGTAAACTGTACAGATATCTATATCATATAAGGAAACTTCGATTTCTTTCTCCGCTATCTCCTCCAAAACCAGCGATGATGTTACAAGTTAGTGCAGGTAAAATGTACAGATATCTATATCATATAAGGAAACTTCGATTTCTTTCTCCGCTATCTCCTCCAAAACCAGCGATGATGTTACTGAATTTTGCTTTGCCAAGATCAGTGTCCTCACGAGGTACAAAAAATAGAAAAGCTTTGGATTTAGGCTAAAAAACGTATTAATTTTTTTTATTGCAACTAACTTCATTCATTTTATTGCGAAATTTTTTAATGATGAATCAAATTACAAAAAAAAAAAAAAAATTAAGTAAAAGACTGTTTTTCAATTTTTAAAATCGCATGACTGTTTTAAAACAAATTACTGTTATGTTTTAATAATAAATATATAGAAAAAAATGTTTGTTTTTAAACTTAAAATGAGTGAAAAAATGAAAAAGTTGAAAATTAAAGTAAATGAAATTTGACCTCCTTCAGGATGAAGATAAAAGTGTCATGGAAAATATGTTCAGGAAAGTAATAATAATTTGATTGGTCAGTATTTTAAAAAACAATATTGTCAATGTCGTCTTTTCTTCCGGGACGTTGGTAGCGAATGTAAACAAAACTTCTGCTTCTTTAACACCCGTTTCGTTTCATACTATTTTAACTCTAAGATATCGACCAGATCCACTAATTATCAACAAACAACCGAAGAAACATTCAAGTTAAATCATTTTATTAAATTGTCAATATTAATTTGCTTTGCATGAGCTGTACAGATTGTGACAGGACCTAAAATAATTATTAGCTTTATCAATACAGGGTAACCCAATTAATTTTTTTTTTAAATCCGGGACCTTAGTATCTTTTTGAACTTAAAATATTGTCTGAGCAGTAAGTTGCACGCTTTTACAAGGGGAGCATTTTGTCACCACATCAGGTCGAGCACTACATTGCCGATGTCTTTGTTATGGGTCATCAGCACCAGATGATGGTCTTGGTTGAGAGATTAACTTACAAGATCGCACCCAAATTTAGTTTATTTTTTTGTTTGAAATTTCTCCTTCATTTAAAGAATGTGTCACGACATTGTGAGAAGAGTTCCGATGTGTCAGCCCTCTATATATTTTAAACCTGTACTGTGAGTAGTTCTGGAGAAGATATAATATAAAATATTATCTGTTATTGTTGTAAAGTTTGCTTTTTTCTGTGGAGGAGATATTATATCTATTATTGTTGTAAAATTTGGTTTTATTTTTTGGAGTAGTCTTCCCCCACAGTCCCGTTAACTGTTGTAAAGTTTGCTGCTCTTCAATGGTATTGCATGGCTCTGGATGATAATTTTTATATAAGTGTGTTATTTTTTTTAAGTTTGCATTTCTTCAATCTAGTTGTCTTCCCCACCTGCTATTTGAACAGCCAATGATTATGATGCTTACGAATAAAGACGATCTTGCTTTGAGGAGGTCTTGTGTGTTTGATAACGTCATCGTTATTTCACTGAGGTGCTAAAGGTTGTGTTTTCAGATTGTAAAGAACTATCATTGTAATGCCGCTTTTCTTCCACACTGAGTTATTATGTAGCATGCTGGTGTTGGGAATCAGAACTGTGAAGGGATCCTTAGCTTGGGAGGTGTGGAAGTTTTGCCGACATTAGCGACAGAATTAAAAAAAAAAAATTCTTAAAAAAACTCATCAGCGGCTAGCCTAGAATATAATTATCTTCATTTTACAAATCACATTCAAGTGCTATGCAAATGTTGTTTTGTCAATAATTATTAGATATTTGTAATCAATGTAGATTGCAAGCTGTACTAAGTGAAGTTTGTGTGTTTTGGACGAGTGGAGAGGGAAGAGGCACAGAGTAATGAATGAAGAGAAACACAAGTCGCCTCTTTGTAGGAGTCTGTCGATGTGCAGGTTCCTGAAATCCACCATTTGTTTCTGGCTGTAGATACTGTCAACAGAGCTTGAAATGGCTTTGCCACCACAAAGTATGAGTGGGATTCCACTGTTTTCGACATCGAATAGCAAAGAGCGCTTTAGATCCATGCTATTTTGAAACAATTCTTCGACATTGTTTTTTTAACTCTCCCTTAAAATGTAAGGAGCTTCCATCATCTAGAGTCCAGATCTTCTGGTATAGTTACATCTAGAATCTAGACACAAATTCCTAGATCTGCTTGATTGATGGTAAAGATCTATCTACTTATGGAAACTACCTAGATCAAGAGAAATATTTTTTTTTCCAGATGTAGGAGACATGGTTGTTCTTCTCTTTTATGTTTACTTGTTACAGCCTCGCTTCGTAAGCTACTCTGCCACTAAGACAAAGTGACAGAATGAGGGATATTAAAATTAGAACTGGTCCCAGGGCGTGTCAAGCTGTATTCATAACTATACTCTATGGAACATTTTGGTAACTGAGGCACGTCTGTTAAAAATTTAGAATGAAATGTTACTTCTAATTTATAGGTCTAGATGGAGATTAGATTGCCGATACATGACAGAGAACAGAATGATCATTGAAGTTTCCATTGCAGAATTCATAACTAAAACCCTGATAAACAGACATTAAAAAACACCTTAATCATTTAAATAATGATTTTAAAGTTGAGTTTATGGCAATTATAGTAGTCATGAAATGGCTTGAAATATCTCATTTTTTTTATCACCGCTGCATTTGCCACTGCTCTCATTTCGAGGCTTTATCTCCTGGCCGAAAGGGATAGGATAAGCCTGATAATTGTTTACTTCTTCAGCAGGATGAATTAAAATGTCCTTCCTCTTTCCTGAAGATTAGTAGATTGCTATACAGTACGTATGACCGTGGCTTGATCTTTAAAATAATTATCCTGACCGTAAATCTATCGCTTAGATTAACTTGATATCACACTTATTATACATTATTTAAGAAATAAGGCACCCCTCTCCCCTTAGCACCATGGGTTTGTTGAACAAATTAAACCTATTAAGATAATTATAAACGACTTTAAACCAGTAGTCCAAGGGTTGATGCAGACCCGCTTGTTAGCACATTGAAAACAAAAAAAGGTATAATCTTAACCTGGAATCTAGACCAATGGCTTGCTTTTATTTTACACCAGCTGTCACTTAACAAACAGTAATCAGTGAATTCAAGTAAGATAAAGGGTATACATAGAAATGTAGAGAGGTAGAGAGAGGGGCAGAGTTGTATCTGTAAGAGTTTGTGCTTCCTTTAGTTTATTATGATTTAGATTTATATCACTCGAACCTTCCACCAAGCCTCAAGATCTAATTTTCACCTTTATTTCTACTTCTCGAATTCTTTTCTTAAGCCTACTTGATTTCATTAAATCCCACTTAGATAAAGGGAAAAAAAGGTTTTGCTCGAAAAAAAAAATGAAAGAATAATCGAGTTAAATTTTGGTATCCCCCTCCCACCCCATTCTGAGTTGGGTCTAAATCCAGACACTTTTTATGCCAGCAGACGGAATGAAATAATGGACGAAATTGGGCGTCGGCCGGAATTTAGAACGTCACTACATGGGACTTGTTTAAAATAGTCTCTTGAAGAGGATGAGAGGGGAAAAGGGGATGCACAGACTTCTTGGCAAAGTATCTACTGGCCTTACAATGATCATGGAGCACACAATGTTCCATTGTGCCCTAACTTGTGACGGGTCAGAGCCGAACCCGGCGAGTTTCGCTCACAGATCAGAATAGAAAGGATATTCAATGAAATTTATAATGTTAAAAAATGTATTTTGAGCCTAACTAGAAACTTGTTTCGTTTTATTAAAAAAAAAAAAAAAAGCCAATTGAAGTTTATGTCATGCGTTGGAAGAGATTAAAGATAGATTTTTAAAAAGCAATCAGTCAAGTGTAAAAAGGCTGATAGCAATCATTATAGGTCTCGGGGTGGTTAAGGCTAAGATCCACCTTCGAGGCTAAAGAGCAAAGGTCAGGAGTATTGACCCGAATGACATAACCAAAACAAGTCGCACAAGCAGCAAGGCGTTCAGTTGACATTGCTACCATCTGGTGACCTCCGCATGTTGGAGGTCAGCACAGAATCGTTCCGGATTTAGTTTTGTAACTGATAACTTCGCGTCTTCCTCTTTAGATGAAACATTCGCCGTCATTCGGTGCATCTGTCCGCAAGTGCGATGAGTCTATCCTCCCCTCCCTTTGAGCCGTGAGAAAGCAGGAGTGGTATGAAAAGAGTGCGTGTGTGTGGAAGGGGGGTGGGGGGTGGGGAAGGATTGAATTTGATGAAACACAGTGCTAACTTAACGATTGCACTGAAGAACTATAGAAAAGAAAACAGTATGCATAAGTTAAAATGTACCCGTTGCTTAAAGTCTTCAAGTTGTATTTGATATGAATCCCGACATTTTTTTTTCTATTTTCGCTGTTATAAAATTGAATTAAAAAAAAGCAAATAACGTCAGCTACAAGAAAAACAAGGAGAAAATAGAAAACATAGAGGCCTTCATAATTATTCTTTGCTTTTCATTTTTCATCTCCTGACAAAAAATTTCACTTCGTTTTAGGTAGGTAATAGAAAATGATAATGCACAATTCCGTGAGCCCAAATTAGGCATGCGTTGAATTGATTCTCATTGAGCGCTATCAGTGTGTCACATTGCTTAACTCTCAAGAGTTTTGGCGATAGATCATAGGATTTGACAGAACACATTTATCTAATCGAGTCGCATCGCAATCTGCGTCAACTTCTTGGAAAGCTACAGAGGAGAATATGGCTGACGGAGAGCCGTATAGTGCCAGGTTTCCTCGGGGAAATAAAAGGCTCTGACAGAGTGACGAGTGCAGACAAGACCAACATTGATTACAGGTGAGAAAATAAAGGGGTGGGAGAGTGGACCCAGTCATTGAAGAGGACAATGAAGAGAATAGTGGAGGTGAACGGAGAGAGAGAGAGAAAGAAAGAGAGTGAGAGAGAGCGAGAGAGTGAGAGAGAGAGAGAGAGAGAGAGAGAGAGAAAGAGAAAGAGCGAGAGAGAATAAGAGAGAGAGTGAGAGAGAGTTAGAAAAAGAGAGACAGTGTGAGAGAGAGTGTGAGAAAGAGTGAGAGAGAGAGAGTGAGAGAGAGTGAGAAAGAGAAAGAGCGAGAGAGAATAAGAGAGAGAGTGAGAGAGAGAGAAAGAGAGAGAGAGAGAGAGATAAAAAACGAGGGAAGGAGCTAGAGCGAAGAAAGTAATTATATATTGATGTATTGATATCTATTACAATCATGAGAAATTAAGACAGATTTGAAAGAGTAAGAGCAAATAAAAGGCAATACAGTTTTAAAAAATCAACATTGTGACCTCAAACAAAAATTTTCAGATCTACGTGCAATGTGTTTGTGTTATTGGAAACCACAGAAAAATGACAATTTAAAACTGATTTATTATAACAGGAGTTTTACGACCTAAGAAATTGTCTTCTTGTGTGTGTGTGTAGGGGTGGGTTTTTGTTTTGTTTTGTTTTGTTTTTTGTGGGGGGGGTGGGGGGGGGCGGGGGGCAGTAAGAAACGGGCGCGCGATGCATTTTGTTCTATGGTCACGACAATTGAAAACAAAGAAATAGTGACGCATGACAGTCAGTGAAATAATGGGCGTAGATTCTGGTAACAATGCTACGGGTTTCCTAGCACTAGGCAGAAAGTCGATCAAGTAAAATCTAGCACCTGACATGAAGATGTTCTCATTTCACCGGTACTCACGCACTTTGGTCCAACATGTACTACAGAGTTAGTGAGATGGCAGAAGGCATCATGACATTTTATTTTGTAGGTTTACATGGTAAGACAGTACCAAGTTTGCTCTGACCTCCACCCTAGTAGCTGTCAATGTTATATCAACATCCAGAGATTGAGCGGCACCTGAAACAGCTGTTGATCTCGCGCTGGCAGGAGAAGGAAAAATCTTGTCGAATCTCTGCCCGCATTAATTCATTGCAGCTTTAATTCACCGCCTTGTCGTACTTGTCATTCTTTTCTTAATTCCTCAATATTTCCTGACATGTAGCCTAACTTACCAGTTTTTGTCAGTATTTGTAGGGATGGTTCTTATGAAGGTGGCTTGCAACACTTTACATTATGCTGATAGTATTTGTAATCAATTTGTAAATTTTTGTGCTTAGGAGATGCAGTCTTGTCAGCAGGCCATGTTAACAAAATAATGATACCCCTTTTCTGTGAAAACAATGACATGAATTATAAAGCTAATGCTTTTACCTTTTTCTGTTTAATCACACAGCGAGCAACAGTGACATCTTACAAGTCAAGGTCGTAAGGGGTAATAGCAAAAATGGTTTTTGAAACTTTATGTCTTGTAACACAATAGAAACATCATATTTAGGTTTTCCACAATTGTGATCAGAAATCACTCTGATGAAGTGTTTCATGAGTTCTCTTCCACTCGCTTCTATGTTTGAAGACGAGTAACCGACTTTGCCGGATTATCTTATAGCCCTATAGCTCCATAGCTCCAATGTGTCATCGGTTGAGGAAATAAGAGCATTCCGCGAGCAATGGATTGATAACAGTCTATCTGCTTAATCCTATAAAAAGACATCCATATTTTTAAAGAAACGCTATTTAATTGATTTTTAATCGGCATGCGCCATGCTTAAAGTACTACGTGTCCAGGACTTTACAAACTACATCTGTTCATTTATGTTTCGTGTAAATGTTTTATTTAGCGCCACCTATGGTTTCTCTTAGCGCCACTCTGTCCACCCCTCCGTCTCTCCACCTCTCTTTTGTCACAGTGACTCCACAGGCTGTCAAAGACGTTCCCAAACCTAAGCGTCATCGTCAGTCCTCAAAACCTCCTCAGCCCTCCTCACTTTCTCCTCATTCGGCAAGCTGCAGATAGTGTGGTCGGCGGCATCCTATTCTCAAGAGTAAGTGCCCTACATACAACAAAGAATGCAGCAAGTGCCATGGCCGCAATCACTTTGCCAGCATGTGCAAAGCAACAAGGTGAGCTAAGGTGAACCTCCTTGAGTCCTCAGACCGTGAGTCCAAGCCTGCTTGGGTCAACACCGTCCAGGAATGAAGAAGCAATCTGGTGTGTTGCAACATGAGTGTGCAAAATTTCAGTACCTTTTTCTTATAGACTCTGGTGCTTCTGTCAATGTCATTCCAAAGAAGTATGCCAAAAATCTACATCCTGGCAGTGCCTTCCTTACCAGTTTTGGCGGTTCTACATTATCCTGTGTAGGAAAACTCGAGAAATCCTCAAAAAACGCTCAGACAGGACAAAAGTTCACTATCGGATTTGTTTTATGTGACCAGGACGTTCAGCCAGTTTTGGGACTACGAGCAGCTGAACAGAACGGATCAAACTTCTGTCTCTCCAAGACGATAACATTGAACAAGTAACACCGAGACAGCTGCATTTTATGTGTTACAAAAGAAAGGGGGAGAGACGAAGGAGACGAAAAAAAAAACAAAAGCAAAACAAAAAAAAATATATATATAAACACGGAACCATGTATAATTTTTGTCCCCTTCAGACTATCAAGACTTTCAACTTTAACTTCAGATGCAGCAGGTGAAACTTCTGTGATTTCTTGGGTCGAGCCATACTATCAGGAGAACACTTTGGTTCCACCGTGCCATTTATTTATTTTTATTTTTTTTTAACTAACTCCTTGTTCTCTACAGTGTTGAAAGGTGGGAAAACGTAGGCTTAAACATGTCCCTCCCATAGAATGTGTAGGACATACAGAGCTGGATATCTATCTCTCTCTCTCTCTCTCTCTCTCTCTCTCTCTCTCTCTCTCTCTCTCTCTCTCTCTCTCTCTCTCTCTCTCTCTCTGTGCTACTTTGCAATGTGCCTAAACTATAATGAAAGTTACTGATAGTGTTTGAAAAAAAAATGGGCGAAGATTAAAACCGATATAATCGATCGATTAATGTAAAAGATAACAACTTTATGCAACTACTTTAAACAAGGCCTGTCAACACTTCAGTCAACACACTTATAAAGTATCTGCTCAATACGCTTCTTTATTTATCTTGGTTATTTATTTGCTAGAGAAAGCCCCAACAAGTTACGCAAGGATCTTCAAATATCTCAGATTGCTTGAGTCTCGACAGATAACGCCTGGATTATGGCTTTGGCGATGAATCATTCTATGGCCAGTAGTTTTAGATGCGCAGTATATTTACGACGCATCGCAACCTTTGCCATAAGCATTTAATTAAGCTTGCGTTCATTGGATACTAATTTCTGATTTTTTAATACCGGCCCTTTTCTTAATCATTAAACCATAAATATAATTTTAAACCAGAAAATTAGCAGTAACGATTGTTTGTACAAAGAGACACTATTCCCTATTTTGTGCAGGGCGTCCTTGAGCAATGAAGGTGGTTGCATCAGACATGGATCACGATCTGTTATCCAAAAAATTACAGACTGTGACTGTAGATAAAATCAGAACTAAACCCTTCAGACAGTGATCGTGGCCTCTAAATATATTGCTGATGTCTGAGACTTAGCAGTTAGAATCTGCCACTGGTATCCAATCGGATTAGAGCAATCAGACTAGGAAATTCCTCCAAACTTCAGGCGCGAGCTGCTCTCTACAAACAGTTTTTTCACATTAACTTAATGTTAGGAGGGATTCCCTCAGAGCAACTTAAGAGACTTAAAGTTAGTCATAACAATAATAATTATTTCATTGCGTCTTTTGTTGCACGGCAGGATTTTATGACATCGTTATCGAACTTTTGTTTGTTTTTATATAAATAAACACCTGGGCTTGGGGAGTCTTAGAGTCAGTAAGATTAAAATAGTTTGGAGCGGGCTCGAGGTCAGGTTCAGGGCAGTTGTAGTAACGAGCTGTGTGGTTTGTTTTTCTTTGTGTCTTTCATGTTGTGTATCTCAGATTAAGAGTGAAACGGGGTGTTTGAAAGTGAGCAGAACAAGAGGTATCTCAGATTCAGAGTGAAACACGGTGTCTGAAAGTGAGCAGAACAAGAGGTATCTCAGATTAAGAGTGAAACACGGTGTCTGAAAGTGAGCAGAACAAGAGGTATCTCAGATTCAGAGTGAAACAGGGTGTCTGAAAGCACGAAGCAAAGGTGGTATTCAGTTGGAAACGAAAAAGACAGAAGATATCTAAAATCTAGATAGAGAGAGAATTTCTGAATGTTCGGTTAGATGAGAGCCACTCCACCATCTTTTGACCCAGCTTGGGATCGATCCTGGACATTATTTTATACAAACATCTTCTATCCATAGAGAGGGCAATGATTCATACGGATACGGTTGACAACGTATTTATTCGACAAAATTAATCTGTCGGATAAAAACGACATCCAGCGATTACTATCGCATATCAACACTATCAACACTTTAGTCTACATAGAAATAAAAATCAAACCTAGCTCAATATCCTTTTTAACTCCTCTTTTCGATGTCATTCCTTGACCAGAGAAAGCCGAATCTGGCAAAGATCCTGAAAGATCTCAGACTGCTCCAGGCGTGGCTTATAGTTTAGTTTCGGCGATGAATCATGATTCGTGATCTCAGTCTTTAAATTAAGCTTTTCCTAATTTAATCCTGTGTCACACACTATATTTTACCCTTGGAAGTCAGCAGTTATGTGTATCACCATGGACGCAATACCCTCTTTACGCAGGACGTCTTTGTGCAATAAAGTTATTGCATGCATAGACTGACATGCATTGTGCCATATTGTTATACAACAGAGTGTAGATAAAATCAGAACTAAACCCTTCAGACAGTGATCGTGGCTTCTAAATATATTGCTGATGTCTAGGTGTTGGCAGTTAGAATCTGCCACTGGTATCCAATCGGATTAGAGCAGTCAGACTTGGAAGTTCCTCCAAACTTCAGGCGCGAGCTGC
>JAWDGP010003253.1:410000-432500 GCA_033675545.1 Elysia crispata | reverse complement strand
CTAAAGATTCTTTGCATCATAACACAAATGGATTCCATTCAACAGTTTGTCTAGCTACCTGCATCACGTATGAAGCCCTGAGATCACCGTTCATGGTATACTGGGCTTTAAGAATACCTTATCGATCTATGAAACAAGTATAGTGCAAAATTAGTCCGCAGGCTTAATTGTTCCTAAATTACGTTTTACTGAGTCTTGTTTGAATATCAGATTTAAAAATAAAGGAAGCCCCATAGATGTCATAAACTGGACAGTGCGTAACATAATAATAGTATTTTTTTCCTTTTCTGCTGTTTGCAAAAAACACTTTCTTCTTCTTTTTCTCCCACCTCGTATTTCTCCCCTTTCTTTCGTGTTATTTCTGCTTCTTGCTCCTTCTTCTCACTTCTTCTTATCCCTTTCTCCTCCGCCTAGATCCTTCTTCTTTCTTTTTTCCCTTTCTTCCTTCACTTAGATCCTTCGTCCTCCTACTTCCAACTTCTTTCCTCTTCTTTCATTTTCTTCCTTCTTTAGCTCTCCCATTCTCCCTCCTACAATCTCCAGCCTCAGCCTTCTTCTTTTGTTTAACATTTCTTCTTTTCCTCTACATTCCTTACTCAATCTGTCAGATGAGTCAGTCGAAACAGACCAGAGGAGAACGATGAAGGTCGGATTCTTCGGAAAAAAAATCTTTCTCAGATTGACAGTGAATATTGCCTGCTACTAGATCTACATGAATGTTCTTATATTTTTTTTACCCGATCGTGGAACTTAATAGTAGTTTTTAGAACTTTATTTCCCTTACCTGCAACATTATTATGATTGCATGATTTTCCTTTGTCATTGCCATGGCCGAATATCCCATTTAACAACCAACCCGAAGATTTCCAATGGCCATAGAATACCGACAAAAAGCAAAACAAAACAAACGGCAGTAAAAAGAGAGTGCGCAAGAGTTTTCACCTGGCTCAGAAGCTTATGAGACATACAACCAGATTAGTCATCCTTCGCCACTCTGTCTGTCTGTCTGTCTGTCTGTCCGTCTGTCTGTCTGTAAGTATGTATATATGTATGTATGTATGTATGTATGTATGTATGTATGTATGTATGTATGTATGCATGCATGCATGCATGAATGTATGTTTGTCTGTCTGTTTATCTGTCTGTCTCTGTCTCTAGCTCTCTTTCTCTCTCTCATCCTCCCAACCTGCTCAGTTAGTGTTGTTTACTTACCTCTTTGTGTTTTTTAATTTAGAAAATGCTAGTTATTATGATTTATTAGAAAATGAGTGATTTACTGAGCAGGTTTTTTATGGTGGTACATCACCCAATTCAAAACAAAAATCTCGATCACTAACCTTTATGTACGTAACTCTACGTGCAAGTAATTTTTTTTTTTTTTTGAAAGCGCTTCAATTAACGACAAACCTTAATATTGAGAATCCATCCTCCCTCCCTCCCTCTCTCTCTCTCTCTCTCTCTCTCTCTCTCTCTCTCTCTCTCTCTCTCTCTCTCTCTCTCTCTCTCTCTCTCTCTCTCTCTCTCTCTCTCTCTCTCTCTCTCTGTCTGTCTGTCTGTCTCTCTCTCTCTCTCTCTCTCTCTCTCTCTCTCTCTCTCTCTCTCTCTCTCTCTCTCTCTCTTCTCCGATTCTCCGAGGAACGAACAATAATTCTGCAAGATAGGTCTCGAGAAAGATGAAAACAAAACATATATTGAAGCTTTCGTTGCAGTTCTGTTTATCAAAACTATGACCGAAGCTTTCCTTGAAAATCTGAAATGATAGGAAGTAATGACTAATCAGGTAAAGCTTCCTCGGCACTGACTGAGAGAGCGCGCAGGGGGAGGGGGGGGGGCTGCAGCACTCGTCCGTGAATGAGGGGGTGGCGGAGGTCTGGACCTGCTCAACATTTTAGCTATTATGAAAGGGAAGAAAAAAAAACAAGACGAAACTTGCGGTAATGGAAAAATGGGTGTAACTTTGATCACATCAGCATCTCTGCAGCTAGGGAAAAAAAAGTTTCAAGCAGTTACATTGTATAGTGTTTTCCTTCATGCGCCATAACAACATAAGCTTATAGAGTGGCCACCCGTATCTCCTCTACGCCCCTCTCACTACCCACCCCCAGGATTACTTTAACTCCCAAATCAATACCTCAAATTTTACGAACAATACAATATTTCCTGGAACTTCCCGCTTTTTCTCCTAATACCTCTCTGACTCCCCCTGATTTTTTCCCTTCTTCCGTTCCCGCGTCCCCACTTATGTCTCTCCACCCCCCCCCCCCCCTTCTCTCTCTCTCTCTCTCTCTCTCTCTCTCTCTCTCTCTCTCTCTCTCTCTCTCTCCCCCCTCTCCCGGATCCACAGGTGGAACGCTGCTCACATCACCCTGATCTGCCGAACCCACGTGATGCCATCAGTCTCTACAGTCTGCTACTGGAGACGGTTTGAACAGTTCAAAGTCCATGCACTCTCTTGTCTTACCTTCATTCTTCCGTCTGTGGAGAGAGCGCTACATGGTACAGCAGTAACAATCATTGTCTTGGGCGGGTATAAATATCATGATGGAATCGAAATAAACACGAACAACAAAGGAATAAGTAAGATTCTCTCGGCAAAACTAACCTTGGAGATCGTTATGACTGTTTTTCACTAAGTGCACACAGCTTTAAAACTGTAATCCACCTGCCGCAAATTGTTCAAGTTAAAGCAGGCAGTGAGACCTCACCTCTGGTGCGGGAGGATCATGATGAGTTATGGGCCAAACAACTGAACCATTGCCGGCTTGTTTGTTTTGCTTTCTTTCTTTCTTTCTTTCTTTCTTCTTCTTCTTCTTCTTCTTCTTCTTCTTCTTCTTCTTCTTCTTCTTCTTCTTCTTCTTCTTCTTCTTCTTCTTCTTCTTCTTCTTCTTCTTCTTCTTCTTCTTCTTCTCCTTCTCCTCCTCCTCCTCCTCCTCCTCCTCCTCCTTCTTCTTCTTCTTCTTCTTCTTCTTCTTCTTCTTCTTCTTCTTCTTCTTCTTCTTCTTCTTCTTCTTCTTCTTCTTCTTCTTCTTCTTCTTCTTCTTCTTCTTCTTCTTCTTCTTCTTCTTCTTCTTTTTTAAGTTTATTTTTTCTGCTTACTAAAACTTTGCAATGATTGATGTTATATTAAAAATCAGATTGATGAAACTATTTTTTTTTAACAACGAGCGTTTTGTAAAGCAGGTGCTAATTGTGACATCACTAAGTGGCCTGGGCGGAACAACGGCAAGATTTTAGAAAAATATTCACGGTACTTCCTTTCCTATTTTTTACTTTTTTTTTTTTAATTCAGTTACAGTGACATAGCCCATCTGTCGATGGTTGAGTATTTTTTTTTTAATTAGAAAAATTTCAAGTTGTAATAAAAAATGAAAAAAGTTCATTAGCTGATAGTTATATTTCTATTCTGTTTACAGGTTCTTGGAAACAGTCATTAGGTTATAGGTGCACATAAATTGGTATCTATGATAACCTTCGAGGCAGTACACATCTAAACACGCTTTGTTCGTTCTTACAAAAACAGATGCGCATTGAAAAAGATATCTAAATAGACTGGGGAAGTTCAGAATGATGAACCGCTTTCTCTGTATAGGATGTTGGGAAAATTTGGGGATTTTAATTTTTTTTTAAGAAAGATGGTGAATGAAAACTATAACATAACGTCTTTATCCCTTTTGGAGATTTCGTGCAGCTGCGGGGTAGGGTAAATTGGATCTTGGTAAAAATGTCGAGAACTAGACTTAAATTTTTCAAATAATGGTAGATAGGTAGCGAGAAAATAGGAATGCCGATTCAATAAGATATTGCGCATTTGAGATGGACATGCAAATGGCATAGTAATAAGAGCCAGGGGAACAGGGTGGAGAGAGAGAGAGAGAGAGAGAGAGAGAGAGAGAGAGAGAGAGAGAGAGAGAGAGAGAGAGAGAATAAGAGAGAATCACAGAGAAAAAGAGAGAAGGCCAGTAAGGGAAAATCATTGTTGCGCTTAGAGAGAGAAAAGAAGGTTAAAAAGGTAAGACTGAGGTGGGGGGGGGGGGGGGAGAGAGACAGAGAGATAGAGAGGCAGACAGACAGACAAAGAGAGCGACAGGAGGGCGGACGGCGTGTGGTTTCGAGGTGGAAGGATTTGAGGAGGGGGAAAGGAAGAGGCGGTGTAAAAAAAAAATTAAATAGCAATGAATAGAAGAAAAAAGTGTATTTTAGATGGGGAGATAATTATGTCACGAGAAGCGGATGAGGTCATCACTCACGAGGTCCAAGGTAAGCAAGGGAAGGAACAGAACTTCCACGTGTTGTGACCCTGCTCATTGCTAAAGGTGAGAATCAGCCAAGTAGAGCAGTAACCTGCAAAGAAGTCTTTACTTTGATACAGTCAGCCTGTTAAAGTGTGTGTGTGTGTGTATGGGAGAGAGAGAGAGAGAGAGAGAGAGGGGGGGGGATGAGACGTTAGGTGTTATCCTTGGTGTCAATTAAAGATATTTCGTAAAAACTTATGAGAGGAAAATAGAGGGTGAAACCTGAGTACAAGGCGAAATAGAGTTAGGAAGCTGAGGTAACGGAGAAAACGGGGGGGTGGGGGGGGGGGGGGGGGGGCAGGACAAGGGAGGAGAGGTTCGACTGGTAATGCCCCTACCTGTGCTGCTGTGTGATTGCGGCCTCGAGCATGTCGCGAGAAGACCACTCAGGGCGACTGGGGCGACCAAATTAACATCGTCCATTGTCGCCACTTGAGCACCGAGCTCGGCTCCTCATCCATGCTAACACGACCGCTTTCTAAAGGTCATTGAGGCTTACAGTTTTGGTGTGGCTAAATTCGTCCCGGCGTGACACAAAGTTACAGCGGTTCCCAAACAAAGAGATTCAATGGGCCACTGGGGCCCACCGTGGAGTCGCAGGCTATTCTACAGGGGAAAAGAAAGTTTGAGTAATTATTTGCATTGATAAAGGTGGGGTGGAGGTGAAGGTAGGGGTGGGGAGAATGATCAGGCAAATCAAAAGTAAAGGTCGAGGCTCCTTTTTTGTTGTATCCTAATCCATCATGCCAACTGAATGACTTGTCGCCTTGTCCAATTTTATCCGAGCGGTTAATGGACGCTCAAATTGGGTGTGACCGCAAGAGCGAAGGTGTCACAAGTCGCCTCCCTGCTGGATTAACGCCCCTTGTTACACAAGCGTCGCGCCCGTTATGGTAGGACAAGCCACGAACTTTATTACGGTATCGTTCTGAGAGTAGCGGCCCTTGGGGCCTGCTTTGCTATGATAACTGTGTCACCTTAGGCACGCCCGGGGCTTTAATAGTGCTTGATCTGATAATACCAACAAAGGATTTTATTGACACAGTTGAACCTATTGTAGCAGCATACGGATTGATTGGCTGAACTAGACTGTAAGGCTATGAATGATAATTTCTAGTCGTGATGGTCAGTGCTTTTCAATCTATAAAGATTTATGACCATTGGAATGAATGGTTATTCCCATGTAAAACCATTTCATTGAGGCTGAGATAAGAAACGAGGCAGTAAAAGCATGAGAGTGCGGCAATGCTACTTTTGGCATGGTGCCTTGATGTAAATTTACCATTGTGGCTGTAATAATGCACTGTTGATAGCGAATCATTAAGACACCAAGCAGCGGTGTTATTACTAGTTTTGGCTTCATGATTCAGAAATTGCCAGATTATGAACGTTAAACACCTTCATCTTTTTTTTCAGCCGTTCCCTCTCTTAGCTCCTACTGCAGGTCCAAAATAAGACTTGCTTTTTTTTATTCTTTATTACTATTTTTTTTTACAATGCAGCTACATAATTCTTTTTCGTCTTTTATTAGGAGATGGTTCTGTTGGTAGGAGCAAGTCCCACCAATGCAACGTGAACGGGTTCAAGGCCAAGTTTGAATGTGCATGCTCCGTGCCACTAAAACTTAATATTGGCTTATAGGTTGGTTGGTCACCTTCACTGGTGCCTGGTAGGGGCCAAGCAGACAGGTTCAATCCTATAACACAGACTTACGTGTCATGGAGAATACCATGGCTTTCATGGACTGATCAGCAACAATTCTTTTTCCTCTTAAATCGCAATTATTTTCTAAGTTTTTTTTCCCAACTTTACATAATAGAATATTTTAAACATTTTAGGTAGTCTTTATGATCAGTTGATCCTCCATGCAGTTAACATTCTTTATAATCCCCGATGGAAACGTCACATGGGCCATTACACCCATCCTATGTAGATGTTCTCCAAACTCTCAAATTTTTACATGCGCTTTTACACCACAAGAAATATTGAGCAGTGGTTAGGGGGGAGGGGTGCGCTCAGAAATGTAATTTTGTTTAATATCGACCTTTTGTAAGTATTTCTATTGAACTTGTACTTTAAATGAGCCTTTCCGTTATGAACTCCGATGTCAAAGTCTCAGATGTAAGCAAGGGTTTACCAAAATAATGTTGCTGCTAGGGTAGGAATTGGATTTACTTTTTTTTTTCTACCATCAGCCGTATTAACTTTTAGACTTTGTTCTTTGGAATTTTAGTTACGCCTGTCTTTTGTGGGTCTTTTATTTTTAGAGTTCGGTGTCACTATCAATACTTTGGGTAAATATAATAAGTGATTAAATTCGAAAGACAGTATTTGATAACTCTTTTATTTTATTTCATTTTATTTATTTATTTATTTTATTTTTTTTCTTGTAACTTCTTTCTCGGACAGTAATTATATTGTCATCAAGATATTACATGCATTTCTTGTTAAGTTAATACACCATAGTATTCAAGCTTGCTAGTTTTCGGAGGTGACGTTCGGTTAATCAGCTGTTGACCACAGTCATGTATTATGGTGGTTACCTGTCCAGGCCCTCGTCAACTGGTCCTTCCCTCGACCATTGTGAAACAGCCGTGTGCGGTAAACACTGTTACTCTTTGTGCTGTTACTCTTTGTGCTGTTACTCTTTGTGCTGTTACTCTTTGTGCTGTTACTCTTTGTGCTGTTACTCTTTGTGCTGTTACTCTTTGTGAATTCCAAACGTTTTCTCAGAAAACTCTTCCGCTATAAAAACTGTGTAGAACACATCAAAATGTTTTCATACAATAATTAAGTTTTTTTTCGCTGTGTGTGAGCGTCTTTGTTTTACATTTATTCCTCTCCATCTCCATCTTACAGTTGATTATCTGTCTGCCGCTTTGTCTTCAATTCTGCTTTTATTTTGAATTTTAAGAATCTTCCTCTACCTCTTCAACATCTCCTCCTCTCCCCCCTTCTTTTTTTTATTTCTCTCTTTCTCTTTCCATCTCTCTCTCTCTCTCTCTCTCTCTCTCTCTCTCTCTCTCTCTCTCTCTCTCTCTCTCTCTCTCTCTCTCTCTCTCTCTCCCCCTCGCTCTCTTTGTTTTTCTACCTTTTTGTATCATCTCCATCTTTCTTTTCATATTTGCCTAATTATGTCTGTCACGCCACAACCCCTCCCCCCCCCCCACCACAAAAAAAAAATCCTTGCTCACACACACACACATTCTCTCTCTCTCTCTCTCTCTCTCTCTCTCTCTCTCTCTCTCTCTCTCTCTCTCTCTCTCTGTTTCCTAAATTTTTCTTTTTAAATCGGATGCTGTAGCAGCTGCAGCACGAACAGCATCGCTGACCCAAATCGATTTTATCTATCTGAGGAAAATCCGGACTAATTTGTTTTCTTTTGTTTTTTTAATTTTATGAATCTTTTCGTAACCTTGTAGCAGTGCTTGTTGTATAATTATCGCAAAGTATTGATTTTTTTACAGGTAAGGTCATACCGACCTCAATGAAGGGAAATAAATAAAGAAAGAAAGACTGTCCTTGACTCTTTAAGTTCCGGAAATTCCACATGTTTGACTCATCTGAAACAGGTTGCACCATCTGGAGGTTTTGGGATACGAGGGGAAAACTGGGGTGAGGGGAGATTGGAGAATCATTATCCGTTGATCTTACTAAAGATGGCGATAATTTTTTGCAATTTGAAAGGTAAAATTGAATTGTTATTAAAAAAAAAAATTGACAAATATGAGTTTGGATGAAGGAATTCCCCAATGAAATTCAGGGACTTTCATAGATTTATGGAATAAATCGTTCTTTCAATGTGTCGGCATACAGCACTTCGGAGAGAGAAAGATACAAGATTCATTCAACCATGGCTTAATTACAGCTGATAGATCCTTACCTCTTACTCTTAGACTAGCAGTTGGGAACCGAAACAAAAAAAAAACCACCTTAAGCTCTACCTGGTTGGGACACGCGCGAAATCACGAGAGCCGGGAAGGGTTATCAGTTCGGGACACGGCACTTGCACATCCTTGGTCTAGGGGGAAAACTGTTTTCAAAGAAAAACTGAGCCAGCCATATTGGTATAATGAATAATTTTACAATGATGACATGATGAAGTCATCAACTATAAATTATAGCGTTGTTTTTTGTTGTTGTTGTTTTTTTGAGGATATCCCGCCAGTTGGCAACAGGCCGACAACTGAGAGGATGGAGCCTAAAGGAAGACGAATTTAACGCTCATCATCTTTAAAGCTTAAAAAAATTTAAATACAACCTTTCTCTCCCACAAAAGTAAATGAGAAAAATTAGCAAAAACAATAAAAAGAATAAAATATCACAAAATTGCAGTTGATTTTGAAATAACAGAATGATAATTTTATTTTGGGCATTTATATAAATCGGGGCGTCTTTTAAAACGTTCAAATGATGCTGTCATACGGTTAACGCCTATCGAAAGTAAAAGAAAATGTACATATCTAAATTATTTGGGACGTGACGAAAAAAAGGGGCAAAAGCGTTTGTTTGTTGTTGTTTATATTAATATTATTATTATTATTATTATTATTATTATTATTATTATTATTATTATTATTATTATTATTATTATTATTATTATTATTATTATTATTATTATTATTATTATTATTATTATTATTATCATTATTACTTATTTATTTATTTATTTATTTATTTATTTATTTATTTATTTATTTATTTATTTATTTATTTATTTTTTTTTTTTTTTTTGGGGGGGGGGGGGAAGGGGTTCATTGTTATCTAGCACATATAAAAAATCGATAGAAAAATGATAAACAATTCTCAAGTATACGAACAAAAGTTCCTTTCTTGTTTACTCGGTTTTAATTAAAAAAAAAAAGAAAAAAATGAAAGAGGCAAGTTACGTCACTATCGTAAAACAAAACAACATCCGTCTTCGTCAGATTTTTTTTTTTTAAAACTGTTTTGTTAATTTTGTATTGTTGTTTTATTTTTTCTGAGTGCATAGTGTGTTTTCTTTTTTAACTGGTTGATCTAGAAAAATATTCCTTACAACAACTGCAGCTTTGTTGTTAATTAAATCATAGTGAACTGAACGGCTATAAGAACTCCTGCCCAGAACATCAGCTGCTGATCACTCTACAATGTTTCAAGTGCACCAAGACTCTTTCAGTATGGAGCGGGCACAAAGCACTAGTTTACGATCAACAAAAGCTTTTTAATAGCGGTCTAAGGATTCTTTTATCCTGCTTCCTAAAGCAAGCATTATCTATCGCAGAGTAGAGCTAGTTTTATAATTAACACTATATCAATTTTTTTTTCAAGTGTGACGATTATATACATTTTGGACGACGAAACTACTGTAATTTCTTAAATGAGGGATCTGACGCAATATGATGTCATGTATCTCTCAGCTCTCATTAATTTTTCATCATATTGGATTATTGCAATACACAAAGAGAGACAAAAATATAAATTATTTCCTAGAAAACGGAAATATTTTTCCACTAAACTTAATTAACAGTCTATTAATTACTGTATCAGATAGAGCTGGGTAAACCCGTTGCTCTGATCTCCAGAATATCAAGGAACAGTTGAATCGACTTTTTCTCGGAAGTTCAAACCAGACAAGATCGATAATTATGAAATCATTGCGCTGATTGCTGCCGATAAGGTGTTGATTTATGAGCAGCTGCAGCAGGGGCTGCTGCTGCTGTTACAGGTTGCTGCACCTCGCTTTTGTCGTGCTCAGTGGTCCATAACGGTTATACATTGCTTTTTCGCTTGTTATTTTTCTCTGTGGCACACAATCTCAAGTAGTACATATTGAGTTGATTAATTTTGGCAATCTGTGTTTCTTTTCTTTGCCTATCTATCAATCTATCTTTATCTGTCTATCTATCTATCTATCTATCTATCTATCTATCTATCTATCTATCTATCTATCTATCTATCTATCTATCTATCTATCTATCTATCTATCTATTTATCTATCTAATTATCTATCTATCTATCTGTCTATCTATCTATCTATCCTTATTCTATCTATCTATAATTATCAGGTTTTTTTTCTGTCTGCCTTTTAACCTCTTCTATAATTATCCTTTTGCCTGTAATATTTTGTCTCTTTCCCGCCCACATTAATTTCTTTTTTCCTTCCCTTTTTCTCTCTTTCCCTCCCTCTCTCCTTCCTTCTCAATTTAAATGCTATCATTAATGCTTCATTAAGCACGCCTAACATTTCAAATTTGAAAGAGCGGACGTGCCCTTTTCGTTTCGCAAGTTTAAAAAGAATTGTCTCGACAGACTAAGTAAGAGAAGTAGAGTGCTGGTTACATGGGCCCCGACCCCCTTACCGCATCACTCAGCTGGGTGTCGACCCCAGAACTTCTTCGCTGTTAGCTCAACGCTTTCCCAACTCAGCCATCTGGTAGCTTTACGGGTGAGATAGGTGAGTCATGGGCCTGTTCAGTAAGTTTCTTTTGTCTTCAGCTTTTCTGATCTTTCTCTCCTCCTTTCCTACAAAGAATCATAACTGCTCACAGATCTGTCAGACGGACTAATGAACAATGTCGAAAACACGGCAAGCACTTCAGGTGTGAGCTAGGCCAGATGCTACAGAGCAATATAAGCCTTGCTGTGATCTGGTGCTTCATGAAATTCTGATCACTAATCTTTGACTAAGACAGACCTCGACCCTCAACGTTTCAATGAATCGGGCTTTCCCAAAGTATTTTAAGATCGAAATGTAAGCGAATCGGGAACTGATAACAAAGCGATGCTATCTAACTTGACACACTTTTAACACTTATTATCTCTACATTTAAGTAAATCAGATCAAAACTTGATTTTAAGTATGGAAATTATCGTGAAAATGTGGTGTTGGGATTAAAAAATATGTATAATTACAATTAATCAAGGCCAAGGAGAGTTCCAAGAGATTCTGATGACGAATCTGATTAAGGCAGATATTAGGCGGAAAAATTGGATAATAAAGTGGTCAGATAAAACAACTTTTTGTGCGTGGTTCTTTTTTTTTTTTTTTATCTCAAATTGCAACTTGGTTTGCTTGTTACAATATAATAAAAGTAACGAAACATTGTTATTGAGAAGTTGCAAGCATTTTTATAGAGGTTGAAAAAAAAAAAAAAAGTTTATGCAGCGAATATTTTTCTGATAGGACAGTAAAGCGACTCTATTATATTGTTTATGTCACAATTATCAAATTTATTTACCATGATTTTCAAAGTATCCTGCTTCGTTGAATCGTCAAAAATCAATAGAAAAATATAGCGATCAACTTCCATATCACCTTTTTGAGAAAAAAAATTAGATCTAAATCTTCTCTGCTCATGCTCTTTGATTTCCTTTTTTAAGGAGACAATAATTATTGCTATCATAAATCAGGCTTGATTTAACAGAATATGTGATACAAGATTCTAGTTCTTGTTTTTGTTCTTGTTCTTGTTCTTGTTTATGTTTTTGTTCTTGTTTTTCTTCTTCTTCTTCTCTTCTTCTCTCTGATATAATTATCAGTAAAAGCATACAAAAAGAATATAAAAAGCCAAGTGAAGCTGAAGAATAGGAGGTCAACAAACAAGACAATGTATCCCGAAGAAACGAGTTCAATGATAGGATCATTATGTAACATGAAAAAGCATTATAACCCTCAAGGGCAACAAGTCAAATTTTCGTGGAAAGCCAACATGCACGCTCAGCAATGTGACATTGGTAGAGTGAACAAAGGAATATTAGAAAACATTATCCATACAGTCAAAGATAAAACAAAAATCAAAATTTGGAAAACACAAATGATGCCATCAAATGGCTCCAAAATACGCGGGTGGTATTGATTACTGCCGTAAGTAACATTTTGCAAATTTTACAGGAGGACCAAAAAACTTCACCATTTCGTTAATTTTTCACCGATTTTAATGCGCATCGGAAACAAAGCTGTCTTTCTCATTACGGATTATTGTATGTTTTCATTTTTCTGTTACCTTATTTGCTTTTTGAGATAGTGGACATACAACACTTGCAATGTTTAAAATAGTTTTTGATTACTACTGTAAGTGCACTTACGATGGGAGTAAGTGAGAGTATCGTCATTGATTACAGCCGTAAGAGCACATACGGTTGTATTAAATCAGCTTGACCTATACATTAGCCAACTTTGATACTAAGTTGTCAGGCACTTACGGTTGTATGCAATAAATTTGGGGTTTAGTTTTCAGTTGACTGTTGTTTTTTGCTTTATTCTCATTGTCGCATTATTTGTTCTGATGCTACGCGTTGTACTGCGATTTAAATGCTCTTAAAAAGATCCTGAATAGTACTGAACAATCTTCCTTATATAACTGAAGTTCGCGGCGTGAAAAGATATAAGCAGTTCATCAATCAAAATAACAGATCTTGCAAACTATAATAACCTAAAATATTGCACGTAAAAATGATGCATCTGAAATGCTTAAAAGCCAGCTAAATAACAACCATTTAAAGACACTTTCACTTGTTAAAAGGGAAGCACACCTAGAAGAAAAACTTCAACTGTAGTGAAGAAATAACTTTTATAAAAATAACGAAATAGTACTTTGCACCAACATTACAAATGTCAAATGTAGAAAAAGGATTCTCGAGCATACAAGTAACGAAGTTACGATTGCGACCGACTCTCTCTCTCTCTCTCTCTCTCTCTCTCTCTCTCTCTCTCTCTCTCTCTCTCTCTCTCTCTCTCTCTCTCTCTCTCTCTCTCTCTCTCTCTCTCTCTCTCTCTCTCTCTTTCTCTCTCTCTCTTTCTCTCTCTCTCTTTCTCTCTCTCTCTCTTTCTTTCTCTC
This sequence comes from Elysia crispata, assembly GCA_033675545.1. Taxonomy (NCBI): domain Eukaryota; kingdom Metazoa; phylum Mollusca; class Gastropoda; family Plakobranchidae; genus Elysia; species Elysia crispata. Next base: position 419,389 of record JAWDGP010003253.1, on the reverse strand, counting down.
TCTATTTCTCTCTCTCTCTCTCTCTCTCTCTCTCTCTCTCTCTCTCTTACCCCCCCCCCCCCCCCACTCCCCTTGTTAACGCTCAGAACATTACAAATTACGTAAAATGCAATTTTATCATCTTGATACTATAACAATGAGCACACTTGTTGAAGTTTTATTGCTTCATCAACTATTTTTTTCCTCAAGCCATGAGAATGTTAAACATTTACACAAGAAAAAAAATGCACACAATTTCCATCGTATGGTAATAAAATTCACTTCATTTCACTGTCACACACTCTGTCTTGTCAGAGTTATGGCTAATGTAGATATGATACTTAATGCGGTGCTTTACAGAATGCATGGTACACATGAGGTACAAGATTTTTATTACACCGATCGTTAAGATCCGCTTTTGTCATCAAGTTGAATACACTCATATACATACTGGCTTTAAATCAATTGCTCTAGCATAGGGTACTACCAGGTTTTTTCTTCCTTTCTGTCAAAGTCTAATTTAAACCAGCTGTCTTCAGACTCACCCTAGTCATGTGACATGTCGAGCACATTAGGGCTTTCACTCCTTATTCGGATTCTTTTGAGCCTTAGGTAATGGATTCTCTATCAAAGCTGATATTTGTATGGCATTTAAATCTACAACCTTCCCGGCACCCTGATTTTATGGCTCTTGTACTAACTGGTTTGCTTTTCCTGGTTTTATACACCTGACAAAGATTCTAATTGTGTTTAGCAACATCAAACCCCCCAATAAGTTGTCAGGCTGCCTCTGTCATCTCCAACCAGGTGTTTGTGTCACAAGGGGCAGAGGTCTGGACATGGGACGTTGATTCCACAGCAGGACCTGCTAACTGTAAAGAGAGAACTGTCCTCGATGTAACTGTCGCTGACAGATATTGTGGTGCTACTTGCAGCATCTCCAGGTCCCAGCTGAAGAATTGATATTGGCCTGGTGGAAGGTGGTGTTATGAATTGCCCATTGCTTTGTCTTCTTCACTTTTGGGGGAGCATGATTATGTCTCATCAGCATCGCTATCTGATTCTTAAATGTGGCCGTATCTATCTTCATCTGAAAACACAGCCACGAAAAGTTCTCTCAAAAAACGTTTGGGCTTCCTTTTTGCTGCTGCGCTGATCAGGTTCATCACCCTGTCTATAAGCCTCTGTCTTAGATCTTATACTACACTGTTGGTTGACCAGATCGGCGAAATGTTTACCAAGTGCAAGTGGAATTTCAGAGGATGAGTCTGAATCAAAGTCATCCAACTCTAGATACAGCAATAGGGATTCTAAGGGATCTCTATGTGGGATCAGAGGTGTAGATTCTGGTATGCTTGTTACACTGAGTGGAGTGAGTTCATACTGATCTGCTGTTGCAAGAAAGTTTCTTAGATTTTTGAGGAAGATTGGAACTATATATCAAGTGCGATATCAAAGTTGCCCTACCATCCCTACACTCCATCCCATCCATGTTTCTAGAGTGTGAATCAAAAGTGAAGACTGCACCTCCACGAGTATGCGGGAATAGAAGATCCCAATGTCAGAATGGAGTATTTGTCAACTCTTTTCAAGGCTTCTTCAAAGAGCATAAAAGACCTTCTATGTCTTTGAACAAAACAGGCAAAAAAGGTAACATTGAAACATCACAAGAAAAATTGATCTTAACAAGATAAGATTACGACAGTGACCGCAAAACATGATGCTAGGTCTTCTATTTAAGCTACTGGCTTTCGGAATATAAAACATGCATTATTTTCCCCATTCTATTTGCTGTTAAATTTTGAAATAGAACAACGTCCACAAGAGAGTCTGTCCTGGTTTAAGGAAGTATCAGATAATGTTCCGTATACAAAAGACTGACCTGGTCATCTAGTTCAGCCTGACAATGGCTACACTCGTGATGCATAATACAGTGGCACAATTCAGGAGATAAATGAAACATAAACAATACATCCCAAGTTGTTGCAGTTGTAAAAGAAACTGAGACCGTAAGTGTTATTTATCGACTGTAACTAATTTGTCTCTCTAGGGTATATTGTTATTGAGTACAACCGTAAGTGCGCACTTACCGCAGTTTTCACCTATTGTCTCCAGATGCTGAAAAGGAAACGCAGTTGAATATAGCCGTAAGTGCCCTTACAGTTGTAATCAAAAGACACTCTTTGAACAATGCACATACGGTTAATTTTTAAACTTGAATTGGGGCGCCAATTTTAAAGCTAGAGGTCCAGAACCCAGATAGAAAAACGCGCCATGGTCTGATGCATGTAACTATGCAATAAAACGCATTTCCCAAAAAATGTCACTTACGGCAGTAATCAATACCACCCGCGAATATCAGTGACAAGAATCACAGTATGGTTTCTTTTCACTTTATGTGATCTCTACCTTCCCAAACCAAGATTACTTCACAAAGTACTTAGCCTCGCCTCAAACTAATCCCTAGGAGGCAGTGGCACATAACGGCCATAAAATGGGCAACAATAATTATATATCGACAGCCACCCATCAAACGTTGGTGTAACTATCTGGTGAGTGATGATAGTGCCGAGACCTGGGAATCAGTTATACTTTATCTATTATCCAAACTGTAATATTTAGATATATTACTTTACTCCATAGAGAAGATGGACTAACCCTCATGCAAAAAAAAAATAAAATAAAACACTTTGAAATGTTGAATTAGCAAAGAAAGAGATATGTAAAATATACGAAGAACGGGCGAAAAGTCAAGCGATAACAAAAAGAACATCCAGTGCAACTGTAGGGATAAAAGTACAAATGGAAAAGGACCAAGCCAGACCGTAGAGCAAAAAAAGTCCCCAAGTTATGGACACGTTCATAGGAATCTCAGAATTTAAAAGAAGATTGTAATCAATACTCCTCCTGCTTCAGACTCGAACACAATCGGTGTGAAACCAGGCTTAGTGAACGTATATGGAGATTACAAGAGTTCTATATCGAACACACCATCTCGTGGTAAACAATTAATAAAGTGAGGCCATGTTCAAAACCAATTTAAAAAAAAATCATGCAACTGTGCATGGAGAAAAAGTTGTTTTTTTATTAATACGAAAAAGCCAAGCCTGAACAAAAGATCTGAATTCTTCTCTGAAACCATCAGAAAACAGCTGCCTGAAAAGGGGGATCGCCAGTTCCCATTCACCTGATGAGGGAAAACTTGTAACACTAACGCAGCGATTGTCACAGTGAACAATCTAGACTTTTTCTTTATTATATACAATTATAAATCTGTCGCTCTATTTTTGTCCTCCACCCCCCCCCCCCCTTTTTCTCCTCATTCTCTCTCTCTCTCTCACTCTCTCTCTCTCTCTCAATCTCTCTCTCTCTCTCTCTCTCTCTCTCTCTCTCTCTCTCTCTCTCTCTCTCTCTCTCTCTCTTTCCGTCTCTTACTCATGTACACGGACGCTCTCTGAACAACAAAGAAACGACAAAACAGCAATAGAAAACCAACAATAAAGATAACTAAAAAATGATAGTTTAAAAAGTAACTACAAAGAAAAAAGAAAATAAAAACACTCTGTAATGTTCAAAAAAATCAAAACCTTTTGAAATATTTGAGTATATCCAAATGTAAAGCAGTGCAAATTATGTTTATACAAAATTTCCAGGAAATTGAAAGAAAATTATAAAGATATAAAACAAAATTATATTCAGAATGAGGGTTTCGACTATGATTCTAAATCAAATTTCTTATCCAACATTACACTTTTTTTCTTTTTTGTAAGGAAAAAAAGGAGACTTAAATTTATCAAAAAGAATAAAAATCTGAGACTCACTGGTGTGTGGGATCATTACTTTACAGGTTTTTCTTTCGTCATTACCAAATAAGTTAGTGATTGGCTAGCGAAATCTATTAAAAGCGGCTGTGTAATCTATACAGGTACAGGAAAACTTATCCAGGTGCAGGGCCACAAAGTGTATCGTGTGGCTTGCACCAAGCATGACGTGGCTCTATAAATAGAGAACCAGATAAGAGCAGCAGCTGCTGTAGTTGCCATCACAGAATAATATGATTATTTAATCTCTTGTTGCCATAGCCGTCCTCTTTCTGTGTAAGAAGATTTTTTTGAGAAACTGCAGCACTTGCCACACTAAGATCATGAACTTTTGAATATTTTTAAACATTATCTCATTATTTTTTCATCACATCTATTGTTATCAGTAATTTACGGCTCGTTGATTTCCCTACATGTTCCTGTCCGCATGATTTTTAGTTTCTCTGTCTAGCTGTGCGTCACTATACATTTCTAGTCTGTCGGTCTGCATATGTAGGCCTACCTCTCTCACGCTAGTTTGACCCTCTTCCCGTTCATTCGTTCCTCTTCCTTTTCATAATTATGTTCCTCTTGCTAAATCTCTTTATCAATAAATGAATCAGTTCCTCTTTCTAACAATCTAAGTATACATCTACATGTATCGTCTAATATATTTTGTTCTATATTTTCTGTCTATATTCTCAGGATCTTCCACATAGCCCTTATTAAAAATGACATAGTTCATTAAAAAAATATTTGTTTTCATTTGGGAGAGAATTTAATAAAGACACTGGAAGACTAATGTTAGAAGAACAAGAAAATAATATAGAGCGAACCATTGGAATAATAATTGATTGCTAAAGAGAGAGAGAGAGAGAGAGAGAGAGAGAGAGAGAGAGAGAGAGAGAGAGAAAGTGAGAGAGACAGAGAGAGAGAGAAAGACAGACAGATAGACAGATAGACAGTGAGCTAGAGAGAGGCAGACAAACATATAACGAGACAGACAGAGAGACACAGAGAGAGGGTGAGAGAGAGAGAGAGAGAGAGAGAGAGAGAGAGAGAGAGAGAGAGAGAGAGAGATAGAGAGTGATATTTCACATTTTTCACCACAAAGAATATTAAGAAAGCGAAAACAAAAAAGAAAAAGAAGAAAAAAAAATCTTTGACAGGACTTCATGTCATCTTTTAACTTTATAGCCCGTTATCTTTCTCTCAGTCTGTCTCTCTCTCTCTAGCTCTCTCTCTATCTCTCTCTGTTTCTCTCTCCCATTTTCTCTCTTTTACTTTCTCTCTCTCCCTCTCTCTCTCTCTGTTTCTGTCTCCCACTTACCTTCCTCTCCCTCTCTCTGTTTCTCTCTCTTTCTCCCTCTCACTCTGTTTCTCTCTCTTCCTCTCTCTGTTTCTCTCTGCCACTTTCTCTTTCTCCCCCCCCCTCTCTCTCTCTCTCTCTCTCTCTCTCTCTCTCTCTGTTTCTCTCGCCCCCCTCTCTCTGTTTCTCTCTCTCCCTCTCTCTACTCTCTCTATCTGTTTCTCTCTCTCTCTCTCTCTCTCTCTCTCTCTCTCTCTCTCTCTCTCTCTCTCTCTCACTAACTTAACTCTTTATTACTTTCTCTCTCTCCCACACGAGCTGGTGAAGAATGGCAATTGGTCAAAAAGTTTTCGTAGATTCGTTTGATTTGATCCCAATCTTCCTCGATGTGGTTGATTGAGCACAGGTTCAACTGAGTGTTCTATTTCTGCAATACAGGACAAATTGCAGGTGGTGCAAACTGCGCAGTTTTATAGCCTTTTCTCAGAAACGGTCAACTCGTAGACCCTTTACCAATACATGGAACTTAGCAGAGTCTTCATTATTATCAAATTTTCGAAATAGCTCTCAGGGAAAATTAGGGAATTTTTTTTTTATGTAATTTTTTAAGAGTGAGATTAACGATAACCCCACTTGCCAAAATTACTAATCATTTACAATTATCATAAGCCTCAGACGATTCTAGATACATGTATTTTCTCAAGGCGCTGTAGCAAAACTGCAACTTTTACCCAACATTTTGTGACTTTGCCGTCGGAGGTCGCTATCTCCCGGACTTCTCCGCTAAATTGATCTCATCGATTTTCTTCTGATGTGAGAGAACTTCTCGCAGTGGGTCTGTTTGATTGACCACTATTTTACAAGCATTTTCTGTTAGAACTCGTCACGCCGAAACTGAAACCAGCAAATCTTAATCGAAATGTAAAGCAATAAAAATCCTTTTTGCGACTGTCTCTTAGTAGTCACAAGTGTAGAGATGGTGTGATAATTTCTCGACTGTCGCAATTAAATTAGAAATCTTGGCTATTGAGGCCAACTTTTTTCAACTAGTTGATAGTGTGAGATGGAGTTTCAAAGGAGCTTCTAGAAAATTTTCTGACTATTATAGTTAGCAATTTTTGTTAAAAAAAAATTTCCATCTATTTAGAGATCCTTTTAAGGCCTGTTTCCCGGTATTACTCGTGCAAAGCAGTCCACCCCTGAAAACTTTTTGATGGAATTTAATGCCGTACTGAGCGTGTAGAAGGATCTTTAGATAGATTGGGAAAGACCAAAATTTCCAGTATCGTTTCATATACCCTAAGTTTCTCTCAGCAACATACACGGGACTATCATGAGATAACACGTCATTCAAAAAGGCTTACGACATATTAAGAAAGCTAGGGTAAAGGTTAGGATATCACCAAAGGGTCATTGGCTGGACACATTTTCAAGGTTTTTACTTTTTATCATTTTGATGGCTATGGTGACAAAAAAAATTTTTTTTTTCATTTGTAGAATATACAAATGTGCAGTCACAATTATAGCCTCTTTTCCTGTTTATAGAAAGTGAATTACACATTGCACAGATGGAAATTTAACTTCCTTCATGACCACATTCTTCAGATGATAGTCACAGAGAAGCGAGACTAATTATCTTTAGTTTCATTAACCAGATTTCATAGGCCAGGTCTCCAATGGCGTTTTATTCAATTGTTATGTTAAGGTGCAGTATGCTGTTTCCATAAAAAGAGACATAAATTTTGTGAAATAAGTCTATCCTTTGAAATATTTTAAAGTTTTCGTGAGGCAAACTGAGGGTTTAGACATTTTTACTATTCCATGTCCTGCACTGTCCTTAATGAACTAGGATGATCCTTATGTTTTATTTGGTAAGTGTAACCTATTGGATGTTAATTGACACTGGCTACCATTAGAAAACTCGCGGATGGAATGAAAGATTTTTCATAATTAATTGTTTGATAATATCTCAGTGGTCTAACCAGATGTTATGTTTCTTGGTTGGTCATTATTTGACATAGCTAAGGGGTCTAACCTGATATGATTTTTCTCTCGCATCCCAATATTGATGAAAAGCTACATATGGGTTTATGATAAAACCTTAAAAATAACTAATCTCAAGTAAAACCATAAGGGCCAGGAGGAAAAAAAATACCATCTAAATAGGAATAAATGTCTAGACCAGTCTGGGAGAGGCCAACCTAGGCGATTGTATCCCCTGAATGGGGGCGCATTACCCGCAACAATTACACCCTCTAACGATTATGGATGTGGATCAAATGTAAATCTAGAGTTTTGGTTTTATGATTTCAGCAGCGTCTGTAGAAGATGAAATCTTAAAACAGTTTGGAAAAGTATAGAAAGAACCGTTTTTTAGAAAACATTGACAATAAGATATTTAAAGTTGTGTTTGGTGCGCTAATGACAAGATGCATGCTTTATTTAGCGTGGTAATCACTAACAGTAAGTTGTTATCTATATTATAAAAGCCACTCAACTTGAAATGATGAGGTTAACTGAATTTTTATCTACCAACATCAGTGTCCCACGCGGTGCAAAAAAAAATTTAATAAAATAAATAAAAGTTTTGGATTTAGGTAAAAATGCAGTTGAATGTTCATTTCGTTTTTAATGCAATTAGTAAAAAAATTTGAAAAATTTGTTATTATGTTGTTCTCTGCCGTTTACAATTTCAAAATGGATGAAGCTTTAAAAACAAATTATTGTTATTTTGTAAATATTACTCTAAATCGAATGAAAAAAAAATACTACAATATTAAATGAAATTTGATCTATTTGAGAGTCAAGTCAAGAAAAACATGCCGCTCTGTACAGAAAAGTACTTGATGCTAGTCGGGACTTGATTGGTCAGTATTTTAGAACAGCTGTCTCGTCGCCTTTTCTTCGGGAGCGGCGGTTGCGAATGTAAACCCAACAAGTTTCTAAAATCTGGGGCATCCATTTTTTTTTCTCTACAATATTGTCTGAGCAGTTGCGCGTTTTTGCTTTGTTTTGATGAGCACTTTTTCACCGTATCAGATACTCACTGTGTTTCTAATAGGTCATCAGCACCACATTATGATCTCGGAGAAGAGATAAACTGGAAAGAGGGTGCATAGAAGATTGCACCCAAACTTAGTTGCTGTTGTTGTTGTTGTTGTTGTTGTTGTTGTTGTTGTTGTTGTTTTTGCTTAAAATCTCCCCTTAATTTAAAGAATGTCTTTATGACAACGTGAGAAGAATTCCAATGTCTCAAGGTTCTACATATTTTAAAACTTTACCGTGAGTGGCTCTGGAAGGGATATATTATCAGATTTCTGTTGTTATTAGTATTGTAAAGTTTACTTTTCTTTCATGTAGTTTTATGGCTCTGGACAAGATTATAATAATATTATCTGTTATTGTTGTAGAATTTGCTTTTCTTACCTGTGGTAGACATATTGTCTTCCCCATCTGTTCAATGTTGCAAAGTTTTCTTTTCTTCAGTGCAGTTTTATGGCTTTGGAGGATGTAAGTCTGTTCTTTTCGTGAAGTTTGCATTTCTTCAATGTAGCTATCTTGAACAGCCAGCCATGCTTATTTAATAGAAATTTATTGTAGGTGCACTTTGATATTGAAGGGCATCACGCGTCAAATTACGAAGTTTTCTAATGCTGTCTGTATTTTTAAAAGGCACTTGGTTGGATCATGTTGAAACAAAGATAAGATTTGTTGGTTTAATCGACAGTTTTGCATGCACTGACCAAAAAAATAAAAAAAAGGCCCAGTATTGCGACCCTTCTTCACAGAAAAGTTCAGATCGCTGACCTGGAGTCTTCTCATGAATAAAGTTCTAGATCGCTGCCTGGAACTTGTGGTGCTAGGACCGATCCCAGCTAGCTGTGACTGTGGTTTAACAGACTGTGAAACTAACTCACCACGAAAGTACGCATTTTTTAAAACTGTCGACAGCAACGCTTTTCTTATAAAGTTGTTGTTTAGCTACACAAAGAATACCAAGCACCACTGACCAATGGAAATCTCGATTTTTATCATAGGAGCCCAACTTGTATTTTAAACGGTTATGTAAGTTTGAAAGTCCCGAACTTCGTAACTGAACTATCTGTGATCCTTTTCTTTCTTATTCTTTATCCTTATGCAATTTCACCTTTTGAAATGACATCGCGATTAAAGTTTCATGCTCATTAATTTCAATATTATGAAAATGAAGTAATAATAAAAATAATAATAATGATAATAATAATAATGATAATAATAATAATAATAATAATAATAATAATAATAATAATAATAATAATAAT
>JAWDGP010003253.1:380000-407500 GCA_033675545.1 Elysia crispata | reverse complement strand
AAAGTGTATTCATTATATTATTTCATTTTTTTAAGCTTTAACATGAAAGAAAGGCAAAGTATTATATATATATATATATATATATATATATATATATATATATATATATATAAAGAAAAGATTCAAAGCATACATAGATAGATAGATAGATAGATAGATAGATAGATAGATAGATAGATAGATAGATAGATAGATAGATAGATAGAGAGGCAGGGAAGGATGGGAGGAACAGGAATGGGGGCGGGGGAATGTAAACTCATAGAGAAGCAGAGTTAGAGTCAGGTGAAGAAATATCGGGCCACACAAGAAAAAAAAAACAAAACAAAACAAAGCAGAATCAGTATGCAAGGAAAATCAAAAAAATTAATACTTGTATGAAAGGGCCATACGCATGTAGCATGCCACAATGATCAGTGCAAAAAGATCAACTTAAAACGTCGTGTTATGTTTCTAAATATCATGCAAGAAATCAAAACAATTTTTAGAAACAATTTTTAATAAAAGCAAATGAAATTACAAAACAAGACTGGAATTGAAAAATCACCGGCAATACAAAAGAAATCGAGATAATAGAAATTATGAGACGCGTGCTGGTTTCTGGAAAAAAATAACTAGACAGAAAAAAATTCAACTGATATAATGAGGATGAACCTCTCTCTGCCATAATGAAGCAACTTCAATGTCTGAAGAATATGACTGGTTGCTTTAAGTATCTTTGGACAAAAAAAAGACTGTTGGACCCCATGCAACATCTATGATCTCTTAAGATCCGATCTCACTCAGCAAATCTTACACACCAATACAATATACAAAGAACTGAGCACTCGCTACTCAAATCTAATGATTATGCATCATTTATGCAGCCTTATCAGGAGTAACAAGGTTCTGTGTGGGGAACATCTATGCTGCTGGGATTCTCAGGTGGCAATTATACAGAGCGCATCAGCTCATGGGTGCACTTTTCATAACATCTTCAGAAAGGGCTATTTACAAGACAAAATGTTTTATATTCCAGCTAGATTAAAACTTTAATACTGATTCCATGACGTTTTAACGAAAAAGGCTGGTCTAAGATCGAATCAGGTGTTAGGGTTTATCAAAACATTAGTCACTTGCAACACCAAGATGCATGGATTCTCAAGACTGTTAGCAGGATGGACGGCAGTGCCCGGAAAGTCCAGGCGTAGTATGTGAATTTTGGAGGTGCCCGAGGTTCTGGAGTGTCTGCGTAGTAGGAATAGTTTATGCTGTCCGGGTTGCCGTTGTTAGGGGTACTGTAACAGTGGTATTGTTGTTGCTGTCGACATTAATACATGTATTCATATCTGGTGTGGAAGCCAGTAAGTAATGGTAAATATTTTTGATGCGATTGGTGTCGCTGCAGTTGTTGTATCTGGTGATATGGGGCTGCACAAGATTTGGAGAAACGCAAGATTGTGCCAGTGACTCCAAGCTAGGATCTGGTGTAGCGTGAAAGTTAGCCTCACTTTGCACTGGCAACTGCCTCTCGGAAAGGTTTGCGTTAAAACTCAGCCCTCCAAAGTTTTCAAGCTCGTCATTTGGGTTACATCCTGCGACAGATATCTGATTGGCCGGATCGACCACAGATCTAGGATCACAAGAGAACTGCAGCTCTGGTAAAGTGTTGGCACTCGTCACGGTGTTGAGTGCATTTGTCGAGGATGAAACAGTGCTCATTCCAGGTATGTTCATGGGCTGCAAGTTGAGCAAGTCCCAGCTCGGTAAATTGTTGCTTGGAATGTTTTCCTGGGCAGAGAATTGCAGGGTTTGATTTTTGTAGTGCTCAACATCAAGCTTAGTCTGTACGCCAAAGGAGGTCGAGCTATTGGCGCTGGCGAACGGTGTAGGCGAGGTATCCGCTGTAAGGAGAATATTCCTGTCACTCCTGCCTGGAACAGAAGGTTTGGACCGGATTGGGTTCTCGTTGTAACTGTCGTAGACCATGGAGAAGGTTTGTGGTGTCACTGGGCTCAACTCCACGGAAATCAACTTGGGAGACACGCTAGGCACGACCTGGTTTTCCGATGGGGGATTTCTCTTAGCGGGAGAAGGTACTGGCGAGATATCTGAAGTGAATGTGGCGCTGCGATCTCTGACCCTCTTTCTTTTGCGGGTAATCACCGATCCTTGAGGGGCGACCAGTTCACCAGGGTCGATGTCTTCTTGAATCTGCCCAACTAAATCATCAAAAGCTTTTGTCGTCAAATCGCTGTTGAGTTTATTCATAAACAGGCTACGCTTGGCATCATGTTGAAGAAGGCAGCAACCTGAGTTGACGTGCTGGGACAACTGAGACTGTAGACGATTTACCTTCTTTTTCAGGTAGAGTACTTTATTCTCCAGGGCCTTATTTTCCTCAAGAGCTTTTTGCACTTCCTGGAATTGAAATGATTCATTACCAGTATAAATATAGGGTTGCGAAGTTGAATAACTATAAAGAAGTAAAAATATGCATCGAGGTCACATCTATATTAAACATTACTCATGTATATAATTATATATATATATATATATATATATATATATATATATATATATATATATATATATATATATAAATTAAGCCTCTAATTTTCCAAGAATAGTTATCATTATCCCCCGTGGTTTGAGATCACAGTGGTATATTTTTTTCTCTTCCTTTTTGTCTGAGTTGTGTTGTCCATAGTAATTACCGATATACATTTGAGATCAGACGACATGAATTGCTACCAATTTTGCATGTGTGTGTATGGATGTATGTGGGGGGTCCCTTTATTTCTCAGTTTTAGTACAACTGTCGACAACTGTGTTGGCTAATATTCAATCTTTAACATCAACACTCCTACAGGTAGGCTACTGTAGACATAAACGGTAGAACCTATTGATTTTCTGTTCTACAGTTCATGCCACAGGCAATGTAATAATATATAATCTGATATAATAATATAAAAAATATCCGTGAAAATGAAGTGTTCAAACTTTATGATCCTACTTGCAGATGATTTCACTAACCTGTCTCGCCAGTTCTTGTTTCTCTCGTTTCTTCCCTCGACATTTTCTGGCCGCTCGTCTGTTTTGCTCCCGCCTCCTCTCACGCTTTGCCTTCTCCGCCGAATTGAGCTGTTGCCAAGCATAGACAGAAAAGGAAAATAATTAAGTTTTAATTTAGGTTTTGAATGATTTTACTGAGAAAGAGAAAGAACGAGCGATGCGAAACAAGAAGGCGATAGCGAGAAAGAGATTGGAAAAATAAGAGAGGAAAAAAAAAAACGATTGTAGAAAGAGGGAAAATCAAAAGGAATGAGAAAGGAATAGTAAGAGAGAGGGAGACTGAGTGAGACAGAGACAGACCGACAGATGATTGCGACATAGAATTATTAAAGACAGTAACTATAAAAATAATGGCTTTTACATTTCGGCTGAGGAAGAAGGAAAATTAATATTCAAAATAATGCACGAAAGAATAAACCTGGCAAACAAATTGAATCCGATAATGAGTTTTACGGATCAAAAGCGATTACCTTAATTCGGTTACATACATGACAGATTTAAAAGATAATAATTATCGTCGAACACAAACTTGTACTTTTAAAGGTCAACAAGATTAAAAAAAAAATAAAATAAAATAGATGGGCCAACTTTCTCGACTATGAGTCATGGGGGCCACAGGTCCATGCATTTCATGCTTTTCTAACCCTGAAAAGTGATATTCATCCAATTCTTTGTTTGAGGAGGGTTTTTAGATAGGAAAATCAAACAAAAAGGTTCTTCCTCCATATCCTGTTATTCATGGTTTTTGCAACCATTTCCAGCTGTCAAAATATACTGGACTTCAAACTAAGTTATTAGTTGCCGCTACTTTCTTCTTACCTGCTCGGGTTTCTTCTCAGGGAAAAGGTCGTGGATCTCATTCTCCCCACGGGCCTTCCTACTGGACACGATGGATTTCCTCAGTTGCGATCTGACGTGCTTCGAGCAGCCCTCAGGACTGGACGGGGTTGGAGGCGGTTCTAGTTTTACAGGCCTTAGGGGCGTGGTCTCTTCTGTACCGGGAGAGGGGGCAGTTGGTGGCGACTGCAAGAGGTTTACATTCCCTGTCACATGGCCATGTGCTACAGTGGCTAGAGATTGGTCAGGGTTAGGCGAGGTCCCATCGTTGTAGAGGCCTTCACGCGACCAGTCCTCGGCAGAATAAGATATTGTCTGATGGTCTGGCATGTTTGTCTGCATTGTCACGTCATATTGGTGCTCTTTCGGTATTTCGTAAAGCTGCAGTTGATCGAGTGGGAACAAGTTTTGAAAGTATTGGCCTTGGTAGTCCGAAGCGATCATTTTTTGCCTGTGACACACAAAAAAGAGGTACAGTGCTGAAGAATAATAAAAGATAAATAATCTCTGACCATTGCTATGAACAACAAAAGGACAAGTTTCACGATATGGCATGAGTTGCTATTGACTGCTTGAAGAGAGGTTGATATTCACATGAGGCTGGCTTGATTCACCTGCCATTGCCAATCCTTAATACATTTTTTCCCAACCCGTTTCTCATCAGTTTGCTAAATATTTGGCAGAATCCATCAGGGTGGTCAGAGCAAAACTTGACAATCTAACTTGAGTAACTCATTTGAATCAGCAATGAGCATCAGGGTGTATGATACACTAGAAGACATCTTCAATCAGTATTAGAGAGTAATATAAAGGTAAAAGACATCGACCATACTTAAATTTACCTACCGTACTGTTCAAGCGATGCTTTTATAAAGCAAGGACGCCTAAATTGCCCCTGTCTTACCGCTTCCTTCCACATGCCCCACCCCTCTTCACCTGATCCTAATTTTGCTCTCTCATAGTCACGTGGTCTCTGGCTCTCGACCGGACGCTAAACTAGGTCAGGAGACAAATCAGCCCAGGTCCAGGTTTGGACGACAAGGACGATAGCTGTGAGATGGCCTGCATTTTTCAGGCTCAGTGACTAATTTGTACAAATTGTGATTTCCATATTTTTCGAAAGCCCAACCGCACCCATTCCCTCCATAAAACAGTGAAACTTTTTAGAATAAATTAGTATTTGGCTGAGATATGACCCAAAACTTAACACAAGGCTGGGCAATGAGAAACTGAGAAAAACGTATGTAAAGTTAGGGAAAGTTTTCATGCAGGGTTGCAGTTATCTTCACAAAAACACCATAAAGCATATTTAAAGTTTCTTTTCGGCTTTGACACTTTTTGACAACAATGGTTGATAGTAAAGAAGCTAAAAAGTGGGAAGCCATTAACATATAATTCTTTTTTTTAATGTTTGAAGCCCAAAAGCTCAAAAGAGTAATTTTCGACATGAGCCTGAAAATCCAAGGCCATCTCACTTTCTTAGTCTGGCTCGTATTCTGTTAACCAGTTTGTCCCCCCCCCCCACTCTCTCTCTCTCTCTCTCTCTCTCTCTCTCTCTCTCTCTCTCTCTCTCTCTCTCTCTTTCTCGCATGGTTGTCCGTTCATTATTATGAACGTCCTGTTCTCGAGCTTATTTAAACCATTGAAATAAAAGCGTTCATCAGTCAGACTCAGATGTAAGTGTATTACAAGGACTAGGCACAGTTTTCTTCCGTCACCCCACCCCATTCAACTTTCATTCCTCGCGCTCGTTCACCGCAGAACCACAGTGTCAAGCTAAGAGGCCTGACTTACCTACCACACACAGTCACCTCAGCCTTCGGTTGAAATGGAGGACATGTCAACAACGGAAGAAGCCGATGAAAACTACAAGTGCAAAAATTCGCCTAAAAGTTATTCTTAAATTGCTTCGATGGTGTTGAGAGGCAGCATTAACTGAGCCGAACAGTTTCCTTACTAAGAGAGTAGGAAAGTTTCCATCAAACGATGAATCTTATTTCGTGACAAAGTGGTCTCATTATCTATCTATCTATCTATCTTTCATTCTTTCTCTCTCCCTCTCTCTATCTATCTAGTATCTCTCACGCTTTCTCTCACTCTTTTTTTCCTATTCTCTCTCCCTCTCCTCCGTCCTCTCTCTCTCTCTCTTACATTTTCTGTCTGTCAGTTTTTTTTCTATCACTCACTATGTTTTAGGTTAATCGTAAAGCAAACGCTTATACCCTGAACAATCCTCCACATAAGAGGGTTAGGTAGTTTTGAAAATCATGAAACTCATCAAAGTGTAATTCTTTCATTTTTTCCAAATGTATCATGTTGCCAATCGTGGAAAATTATTGATAGAAATAATTGATACGTTTCCATTACAAGCGTTTAAATCAAATAATTTGTAATGAGAAAAAAACGAAACCATGTTGATTTTTTTTTCGACGCATTTTATTTTTTAATTAAGTAAAAATTTAAGAAATAAATTATTCCATCCGGCTAACTAGAAAACGAGTTTCGGTATCGGTTTGTTCTAGTAGCCAGCGGGAAAATCCAAAGTATTGATTACGTCGTCACAAAAACCGCTTCAGAGGTTAGAGTGAACAGACGGTGGCTACTCGGCGTTACTCAGTTATTTATAAATTATTATTATTATTATTATTATTATTATTATTATTATTATTATTATTATTATTATTATTATAATTATAACTATTATTATTATAAATAATAATAATAATAATAATATATTTTGCTTGTAAGCTGCGGCGCGTTCAGTTTCATATTCCATTTCGAAACACATTCATCGGGAAGAAATTAGAGGAAAGGAGAGAGAAGGAAGAAAAGTTACAGAAACAAAAGAAAAGGACAGAGAAGGAAGAAAGGAAACGAAATGATGATGAACTTCTTAGTAGACAAAGAGTTCGATGACAAAAAATTAGTAATATAACAGCAACATCATCATCAACAACAACAACAATAACAACAACAACAACAACAACAACAGCAAAAGCAGCAGCAGCAGCAGCAGCAGCAGCAGTAGTAGTAGTAGTAGTAGTAGTAGTAGTAATATAACAACAACATTACCAACAACAACAACAGCAAAAGCAGCAGCAGCAGTAGTAGTAGTAGTAGTAGTAGTAGTAGTAGTAGTAGTAGTAGTAGTAGTAGTAGTAGTAGTAGTAGTAGTAATATAACAACAACATTACCAACAACAACAACAACAACAACAGCAAAAGCAGCAGCAGCAGCAGCAGCAGCAGTAGTAGTAGTAGTAGTAGTAGTAGTAGTAGTAGTAGTAGTAGTAGTAGTAGTAGCAGTAGCAGTAGTAGTGGTTGTGGTAGTAGTAGTAGTAGTAGTAGTAGTAGTAGTAGTAGTAGTAGTAGTAGTAGTAGTAGTAGTAGTAGTAGTAGCAGTAGTAAATTGTTTTTCAAAATTTAATGTAAACGAGCCTCACACAAAACACAGTAAACTTATGGTTAGTAGTAGTAGCAGTAGTAAATTGTTTTTCAAAATTGAATGTAAACGAGCCTCACACAAAACACAGTAAACTTATGGTTTTATAAAGGAGCAAGTGCTTACCTTAACGGTAGACCCATGTCAACTCTTGTCTGGCCGAGAACTTAGTGTTCCCTGAATGTTTAACACTGGACAATCCAGACTATTTTAAAAATTGCCAAGACTAGATCTAGATCCTAAAATAATGTTTTACTTAATTATAGGAAAAATCCACAATACACCAAGATCCTAGTAATGACACGGCAACACGAGATGATATACTGATGACGATTACGAACAACTGAATCAGTCACTTGGTCCTGCTCAACGCAGGTTTCGCAGGCACGATGCAATGCTAATGCTGGTTGCGACAATTTATTTATAACCGTTTATGTCATGTGACAGAAAGTGAAAACAGACGCAACGCATGCCCAACGTAAATGTAGTGGTGCGCGGAAAACCCAGTGCGGCTTGTCCCAGAATCGCCCGCACGCAGGCGCGAAGCGCAATTGCGCAGTTATCTGCATTCAAGCGAAGCTTTTGGTAGGATTTGATAATTTTCTTTTAATACTCTCGTCAAGCAGATACATACTGTGTTTAAGTATGGAAATTATAACCAGCTATCACACACGCTTCTTGAACAAAGGTAAAGCCTTCACTTACGTGAAACTGTAGCTACAGGATTTTTTAAAAGGGAATCCCCTTTGGTGGCAATCCCAACCGCAGAATAAGGCCTCAAACTGGCTCTATGACCTTTATTACGTGTCAGTTAAAAATAAAACCGGAGTTCTCCGAAGGAGTAAAGCCTCAACAACTCGGGATCACGTCAGGCAAGGGTCGAGCTAGGCTAGGCCAGATGTATTCCTTACTTTTGTTTTTTTTGTTTTTTCCTTTCACTGAATCTCTTAAGAAAGGCATTGTTGACAGGGAATAGTCCAGATAAGAGTGTTGTATCACTGATTTACTTAGATTCTCATTTGCAGACTTCTTTGATAACTCTTATCTAGGCGCAGTCTGCTTTTCTTAAATCATCATATGGATCTAGTAGGCACATGGAGTTTAGATCTTATTTATTTGAAGCTACATCTACTGAACGTCTCAAAAGTGATTTTTTTTTTTTTAAATAAAACTGTTCCTATCATGTAAGCGATACATATGATTTGATGAACGAGCAGTAAATAAGTTTGTGTAGATAAGAATAAAGGCTAAAAACAATCATATCTGTCTGTCAACATAATTCATATATTTATATCTGGTTCAAATAATGCTGAAACTGTGAATGCCTTGTAGGTTGAGGGTTTGGGGTTAAGTGACTAAATAGATAGATATTTAGAAGGAGAGATAAAAAGATAGATAGATAATAGTATTTTCGATATAAGGATATATAGATAGATAGATAGATAGATATGTAGCCAAACAATACCAACAGGACCTGGGAGAAAGATTATGTGTGTGTGTGTGGGGGGAAGGGGCTGTCTTGTTTCGCCACTTAAATCACTGTTTTAGGACCTCTTAATTTTGCGAGAAGAATAATCATGAGAAAAAATGAATAATGAAAGCAAAGTAAAACCTTTCTATGAAAATGGGAGATTTCCACAGAATAATGGTCTACAAACTGTATGCACTTCCTATTTCAGTAATTGCTTGAAAGAGAGCAGCCCGACTTTCTTCTTCCTCGGAATTGAAAAATATAAGCATGGCTATACAAACCAAAGTAATTATAATTTTAAATATCAATAAAGATCGCTTGAAGTCTCCTATCCATGAATTTGACATAGATTGGGAGATATAATTTTTCCTTATCAGCTGTGTAGTAATTGCTGTAGGAAAACCCAGGCTCAGTTGTGCAGATCCCGCTAAGCAATGGACAATAGAGACCTATAAAATGTAATAGGTGTGTGTCGCGATAAATAGGGGGAAAAAAACAACTATTTTTAGCCTATAAATATTGATTATCGTTTTTAATTATAATCAATCAGTTCTCTTACGACTAAATGTATTGCCTATGATCTAAACCATCTATCTTAAATCTTATTAAGAAAGGCGACTCTTGAACCGATTCATCCATATTTTGATGTAAAACCAGTTGTTTCCAGCAACTCGCTCAGATATCAAGTCTCGAGGAATCTACTTGAATTGTGGGCGTTCATACATTTCAAATTAAATGTCAATACATGTTTCTCTAAAATTATCATCACTATTGTTCGCAATGCTTTTTAATTGAATTTTTACCTGAAATCACAGACCACAATTTTCATAATGAGAAAAAGTGCTGTTTATCTTCGGCTTTGACGACGACGTGAAAAATAGGAAAGTCGAGATGCCAGAATTGATGCAACATAAACATTGAAAGAAACTGAATCGCACGCTAATCATGGAATAGACAGGATTACATTTGGAGGTGTTGTTGCTTCTACAGCGAATCGTTGGAAGAACACAAAGCACGCAGGAATCGAAATAAAGATGTATAAATAAATAGCTTCTTCATTGACATTCGTCTGAGCTGTTTTGTAAGAACAGAGAAGAGCTTTGTATAAACCAGGTCGTCAAGAGAACCTGATAACTCCAGTCGACATGCTAATGAGTTTTTCCAGGCAATTTTTGTAAAGATTTGAAAATCCATTATCAGGAGGCCACTCCTGATTGATTAATACTTAGAAAAACAAGCATTAAAACCGCTTTCTTTACCCTGAACTCTTCACCAGAAATTCTGTCCAGTTAGATTATCCTTTTTGTTGAGTTTAGTTCGACAAAATAGCCCAGCTAACGTTATGTATTTCAATCGTTCGTCGTTAACAAGAGCACCAGATTGCTTTAGGTTTCCCTTTCCTCTTTTTCTTTTTTCTTTTTCTTTGCTGTCGACAGAATCAAAAATCGGTTTTATCCCAACATGATCATGCAAATCCCTTAAACCTACCTTTTCAGAATCATTATTTTCATTTTTTTAATATACGCTTATTGTTCTCTCTCTCTCTCTCTCTCTCTCTCTCTCTCTCTCTCTCTCTCTCTCTCTCTCTCTCTCTATATCTCTCTCTCTCTCTCTCTCACCTATATTCTCTCTTTTTCTCTCTCACAAATATTCTCTCTCTCTCTCTCTCTCTCTCTCTCTCTCTCTCTCTCTCTCTCTCTCTCTCTCTCTCTCTCTCTCTCTCTCTCTTTCTCTTTTTTTTTTCTCTGAGTTTGTCTCAGAAAATTCTGTGTGGGTGGTGTATTCCTCTCCCTCCCTAACTATCTCTCTCGTCCATTCTCTCTAACCACCTCCCTCCCACTTGCCATTCTAGTCTGTCGTTTCTCTAATCACTCTTTCACTATTTTCTCCTTTATCTTTCCGCTTCACTTTAACTTATATTCCTTTCTTCTCTGTAAACCCGAAAGTTAACTCTTTTCAATTAGAATATCCATTTTCAACTATTTTTATTGATCATAGCAACAAAGGAAAACTTAAGAGAAAGTCAAACTATAAAAGAAAATGATTATTACTCTTTAAGCTAATACAATTATGTACAGGGTAAAATCTTTCACTCCTAAATTAAACTAAGAATCCAGGGTTTTTTAAGCTGTATGCTTTGTGAGTGGGTGGGTGCTTTATAAATGAAATAAAACTGTAAGGGACATGCCTCCACAGCTTCACCCTCCCCTTACTTTCCTCTCAATCATACACCCATACTGAAAGAGGATAAGAGTCAGATTGTTTCTGACGATAACATTGTAAAACACAAGATTAAATTTTCCAGAAAGTCTAACAGCGAGATGTCTTCATTCAGCGCTTACACCAGAACGAGATGTCTTCATTAAGCGCTTACACCAGAACGAGATGTCTTCATTCAGCGCTTACACCAAAGCGAGATGTCTTCATTCAGCGCTTACACCAGAACGAGATGTCTTCATTCAGCGCTTACACCAGAACGATATGTCTTCATTCAGCGCTTACACCAGAACGAGATGTCTTCATTCAGCGCTTACACCAGAACGAGATGTCTTCATTCAGCGCTTACACCAGAACGAGATGTCTTCATTCAGCGCTTACACCAGAACGAGATGTCTTCATTCAGCGCTTACACCAGAACGAGATGTCTTCTTTCAGCGCTTACACCAGAACGAGATGTCTTCTTTCAGCGCTTACACCAAAGCGAGATTGATTCTGGCGTAACTTAGATATTCTCTCTCTCTGTCTCTTTCTCTCTCACTCTCTCTCTCTCTCTTTCTCTCTCTCTCTCTATCTATCTCTAGCGCTCTCTCTCTATCTCTCTCTATCTCTCTCTATATCTCTCTCTATCTCTCTATCTCTATCTCTCTCTCTCTAGCTCTCTCTTCCTCTCTCTCTCTCTCTCTAGCTCTCTTTCCCTCTCTTTCTTTCTCTATATATCACTATCTATCTATCTCCGCTTCCCCTCTCTTTTAGGTCTAAGTTTGAATAAATTTATCTAAGGCTACATTGTTTCTCAACAACTTATCATGAACTCCACTATAGCCGAGACATTCAATTTTTGTTTACGCTTCGTTCTGCGTAAAAGGTGAAAGAAGCGATTAAAATCTAAATCTAAAAGGCCAAATATAAAATGAAAACGAGAGATTGAATGTAATAGTCAAACTATCAACACTGTCTTATCTACCACGCACTTGTCACACGACATCCATGGCCCCATCGAACGCCCTATAAACTATGGTACAAAGCTTTAAAGTGAACCCAGACCCGCGTTTGTATAGTGGCACGAGCACTGAACTGCGATGGTTATAAAAATTGCTTTACAAGATACCCGGTTTACGATTTCGGTATAAACCAGGGGCACCTAAAATTGGTTCAGTCGGATAGAGAGTTGACCATACGGAGCGCCTGGATTCGATTCCCACTGGAAAATGAGGCAGTGACATCTGGTTCCATTTAATAAGTAAAAAATCTGTGTCATAGTATGACACTACACCGGTCCCTAGCTGTATATAAGAATCTAAAGTGGAAAGCCTCAGTCTGTATGCGTATCAGCTTCGCCTGGAATTGAGTGCGGCGAACTACTGTGACTGAGAGCTGCAGACCAATGGTTTCAGAGGACACTGGGACAGCGCTGTTGCGTCAGGACAGCTAAAAATGTTCCGCTCCGCTGAGTCTTAACACCCGCACTCTACTGTTTACCAACATAAGGTCATATTGCCTTCTCTATTTTTAATGCTGACGCAGATGAAGGTGAAAGGTTGCGATTGCTAGAGAAACTAATCATAACCAGCTTTATAAATTAGTGAAAATCCAATTTTCCTTCTCTTAGGAGTATTAACTAAAATAAGAAATCTGCAAAGATAAAGGAGTGGTAATAAAAGGTGAAGAAGACGATGTAAGTAGAAAAAAAAATCTCATGTTGGTACTTTATCAGGGCAACCAAAGTTAAATATGTCTACAATACAAAATGCTATTCCTAGATTGTAGCTCAGTGCCCTCGACTCTTCCAGCTCTAAGCGCTGGCGTAGGCCCAGAACCACAACGCGATTTCTTCTTTTCTTCCCCCCCTGCCAATCTGCATCTGGTCGGTGACAAACGGTTGACGTCACTGGACGAAACCAACTTCCCGCACTCCCAAAGCGAGGCTGTATTTGTCACCTGACCTTAGAAGTTCCCACACTTTTGACATACGGTCATATCTGCGCCTGCGCACGGACATCAATAGTGTGTTGATAATGTCCAAATTTGGGCAAAACGAATGTAGCGAAAGCGAGGTTTGCTGTTGTGATTGGCTCGGTCAGAAACCGCTCGATCTGCCACAGAGTAGTAAACTTGTTTACTCCGGCGTTACACCATGAAAACATTCGAGAACTTTAGAGGACTTTAAACCAGGAGTTTTGACCTTTTCTCCCGAGCCGCGTGTCCTTGCGAGCGCATAGCGATCTACCAAGTAATAATGTGCAATTGAGCGAGATCGCAAACTGTCCTCAGGAAGGCCTAGATTGCTGGAACTTTACACTCTCTGGTTGGACTAAACCGATGCTTCGGTTTCCTTAATCCTGGCATGTAATGAAGAGACCTTTGGTCGAAACAAGCAACTATATTATTTTTGAAAGGCATTGCGTTAAAAAAAGAAAAATACAAAGCGAAAAAATTATCTGTCTCGATCCCAGTCTCTTTGTTTTATAAACACTTTCTTTCGGAAATCTGAAGGAATTTATTTAAATGAAAATAATAAATTTAGATCAAAATAACTATTGGTTTATATAGAGTTTGCCTTCGGCCTGTGTAACTGAAAGCGAACCTAAAGACAGTTTTTACTGCCTTATATATTAATAAGTTTACTTAACTTTCTCATGTTAAAAAATTAACATAATTTCTCATATAGAGCAATCTGGTTCTTATTCAGGACGGTCAAGAGGAGAATTTTCTTGGAATGATATTCAAATGGGTTGACGATACCTTAACTTAAAAGATAAAAGAAAAGTAAACACCAAACACTGAATAGGAAATTACTAAAAGACAAACAAGTAAAGAGGAAAGAGAAAATGTAACGTCGAAGGTTTCACGTGATAGTAATTTGAATTTTACAACCACCAATATTAATACAAAGCTAAAAAAGATTCGAGATAAAAATAAGAAAAGTGAAAAGCACATGAGTATGAATGAGAAGATGCTACTCAAGACTTTCGGTAATATCTTTTAAAACATTCACAACAACCCAATTAGGATGTCATATGGAATAAGATGTAACAAAAAAAAAAAAAATTTCCGTTCGATACAGCAAGTACAAGCCATTACAAAACCGTACAAGCGGAAACCACGCACAGGGAAGTGAGAGAACACACACACACACACACCGAAACTGTGACCGAAACTTGATTTACACATCTTTTTTTTAGCACGCTGTGAATGGACTGACCTCGCAGCAGACGAGGCCAAACAATAGACACACTTAGCAGCGTACGGGAAAAACTCGTATCACAGGTTACACCAGACAGCCGCCGGCTAGTCCTGAAGTCTGCAGTCAGGGTTACCACAGATTGTGCAGAACTGTATCTCGAAATGATCAACTTTGGTCTTCTGGAGCCGCAACAGAGTTCGAAACAATCGTACGCTTCTTAAAATGTTTTGGATCCTGCGAAGAATTTTAAACGACTCGGTAAAAAGAAATGCAGAGGTACTATTATTTTCTCTCTCTCTCTCTCTCTCTCTCTCTCTCTCTCTCTCTCTCTCTCTCTCTCTCTCTCTCTCTCTCTCTCTCTCTCTCTCTCTCTCTCTCTCTCTCTCTCTCTCTCTCTCTCTCTCTCTCTCTCTCTCTCTCTCTCTCTTTCTTTCGTTCCTCTTTGCCTAATTCTTATTCCAACTGACTCCTGATGACCAATCTCAACTACTTTTTTTTTATTATTATCTTCCAACCTCTCTATTCTTCACTGATTCCCAAATTCGTCGCAAGTAAAATAATGCGACAAAACTCAACGTAAACAACTTACAACTTCATTTACAGTTGTATAAGGTTAACTTAATCGTCAATCAACTAAAAGAGCAGCCTTTCTAATGATTTATCCTTAAAGATGAAGGTGAGTGTGTGTGTGTGTGTGTGTGTGTGGTCGCACTACTATGCAGCGTTTCGTAAGCGCAGGTCTCCAATAACCAGTCTGCCATGTAAAACTAGGTCAACTTGTCTAGACATTTTAGAATCCCTGAAAAGAGAAAACATCAATAATTACTGCAGACGGTAAGAACCCCCCAGCCCCTGTGGTTGCCTCACATAGGCTATTTCTTTTGTCAGCTAAAATTTAGCGTATCAAGATCTAGATGCTTAACATTGAAGACTATAATTATAGACCCACCCAGCCTTATGGCATAATCATAATTTAGTACGTCGTTCGCTGTTCGTGTGTCATGGCAGTGGCGAAGTCGCCTCTAAGAACTGTGGTATAATTATATTCCTCATTACTTGAGGCAATGATAAGGATGAAAATAATAATTATAATAATAATAATAATAATAATAATAATAATAATAATAATAATAATAATAATAATAATAATAATAATAATAATAATAATAATAATAATAATAATAATAAGAAGAAGAAGAATAAGAAGAAGAAGAAGAAGAAGAAGAAGAAGAAGAAGAAGAAGAAGAAGAAGAAGAAGAAGAAGAAGAAGAAGAAGAAGAAGAAGAAGAAGAAGAAGAAAATAATTCTGCAGACACGATAGTAAAACTAGATTGGCGAACTCGGCCTCTTTGTGTTTATTTGTTCTATCATTCTATGTCTCTGCATTAAATTCTCTCTCATAGGCTCAACCTCCTCCCATGCCGCCCCTCCCCATTCTCTCTCTCTCTCTCTCTCTCTCTCTCTTTCTCTCTCAGTCTTTCTCTCTCTCTCTTTTACTTTCTTTCTCTCTCTGTCTCTCCCTCTTTCTCTCTCTCTTCCCTCAAAATGGCGATAAAGAAGCAATATAAACAGAGTGAAAGACAGAAAGAAAGAAAGAGAGACAGATAGAAAGAGGGAGAGACCGACAGACAGCGAGAAAATAGACAAACAGATTTAGGTATGTTTAACAAAATACTTACGGCATCGAGACCAACTCACTACTTATTACTCAGTACTTTCGGTAACTTCCAGTAGGCAGGTTTGAAGCAAGTTGGCCTACAACTACAGCACTAGTCTACACTCTACTGTCTACATACACTGCGAGTCGGGGGGCCAAGAACTGAGATAAAGTGCATTTCGTCATCAGAGACCACACGAAGCATCAAATTGGTGTGTTTGGCTTGTGAGTTTCGATGCACTCTTTTTAAAAGCCAATAAATAAATGAGCGTTATAGCGTCAACAAGTTCCAAGCTAGATCATGTCAGAAGTGATCTCATAGTGTGTAAACAAGTATGTGCATTGGTAGGGGATTTTTTAAGAAGAGAAAAAAAGTTGGGGGAAGGGCTGCTTTTGGTATTCTAGTTTTTCTCTAATTATGGGACGTCGTTTAGAGAGGGTAGTTATGGCTGAGAGACAGGAAGAGAGGGGAGAGAGAGCGAAAAGAGAGACAGAGAGACAGACAGCCGGTAAGGGAGAGTAGTGTGGGTGTGTATGTGTGTGTGGTTGAGGGGGGGAGGGGTTGTTGCCTTTAAGTGTTGATGTTAATACGGGACGTCGTTTCCTGAGGGTGGTTATGACTGAGAGAGAGAGAGAGAGAGAGAGAGAGAGAGAGAGAGAGAGAGAGGTGGGGGAAGGGATAATCTTTAAGTTAAGATGTTATAGTGGGGCGTTGATTGGCTAGTGACCTAGAAAGATAAAAGAGTGAGAGAGAGTGAGAGAGAGAGAGAGAGGGAGACAGAGAGAATTGGGTGTGCGTAAAATCCTTTAGTTTTGATGTTATTGTGGGGCGTTGGTTAGCGAGTAAGACAGAAGAAGATAGATAAAGAGAGAGAGAGAGAGAGAGAGAGAGAGAGAGAGAGAGAGAGAGAGAGAGAGAGATTATCTTTTAGTTCTGTTGTTAATAGGGTATGGACACGTTATCGAGTCGCTTAGTGTCTGAGAAAGTGTGCTGAGGCAGGTGTATGGAACAGGATATTAGGGGATCGGGTCAGAGCAGAATGGTGAAAGATGCTGCTGGCTCAACTGGACATGCCAGGGCTAGGGGTACTAGGCTATGTAATTTCTTGCATGGGAGAGGGGTGTTCAGCAAAGGTGAACGTGAGGCTGATGGGAGGCGACATAAGAGATATTGATTGATTGTGATTTATGGTACCGGTATGGAAGCTGGGATTTTGGGTGAGTTATAATGTATGGAAAATTATATACTTAATACGGTAGTGCAAGTTTATACACATCATAGGACAGATATAATTTGTTTTTCTTTCTTCGTCGGAGACATCCAGGAGATTCATAATGAAAGAGAATTGGTATATGCCGAAGTCTACAGATCAAAGTGATTTATCTCAGTGAATGTGTGTGCTGAGGTGGTGGAAGTGTGGGATCAAGGTGAAATGCCATAAGTTAATGACAAGAGAGGGGTAAGAGGGTGAGAGGGGAAGTGAAATGATATTGGTACATGGTGTGCGGGCCCGCGAGACGAGTATGAAGAAGGGTCGTAAAGTGTACCTTCGCGTAACTAGGCAACAGATCACCGCCACCAAATGGTTTAGAATGCTACAATCTTGCGCAGTGTCTCTGCTTACACCTTGTAACTAGACAGCCCAGACAGATCTACATACACTGTCGAGTTAAATCCAGCGGGGACACTGAGGTCGACAGTGCACAGCATGTTGGGAGCAGTCTGAACTCTGGTACTTGGAGAATCGATGGTGTTCACAGTGGCTGCCATGGCATCAAGGCTATGCGTGCGGTGGTTTGTAACCTCTGCTTTTAGCGACAGACGTTGGTTGTGATTGCGTGGCTGGGTGTGTCGCACTTTAGATGAGTGGGGTGTATAGAATCATCTTGCGTGTGATTAACTCAGTGAGAGGGTGAGGAAGGGGAAAAAATACCCTAAGCAGTGTGAATCTGGAGAAAGTAGCCAATTACATGTGTAACGAAGGAGAAATAAAAAAAATAAAAGAAGATATTTATAGTGTACGTATTCCTCAAGACATTTAAGTTCTAAGAATTAGCCAATACCGTATGAACTTTAAAAAATATTATGAAAGAAAAAAAGTCATTTACTTAAGCTTATCTAACGTCTTCGCCTTGCCAATGATATTTATATTTTTTGGTCCCATTGAATTCTTTTGATCAAATTATACCTCTCATGATTCTGAATTTATTACTCATTAATGTTCCCTCTTTCACTCTGACCCCCCTCCCCCCCCCCCCCTTTTTTTTTCCACACACACACACCTCTGAGGATAGCGCGAGAGCCCAGTCGGAAGAACGTTGGACTGTCAATAATTATGGCGGTTCAAATTCCGGCCTGGGCTATCAGATGACGAGGTCGAATTTCATTTAACCAGCACTATCCTAAAGCTTTACAGCGATGTTGCACTTTAGTCGTTGCATCTAACGCTGGGAATCAGCAGCTACATTTTCTTGCTAAAATAAATCATGCAAACAAACAAACAAACAAATAAATCAATAAATAAATAAATAAATAAATAAATAAATAAAAACGACGTCCGAAAGCCAAATTGAAAATTATTAGTTATCTCTATCTAGATCTAGATCTATATGACTTTGTCCGTGAGATCTCTGTATGTGTGTGTGTGTGTGTGTTTTTTTTTTTTTTATCATTTCTCAAAGTTTGTATAAGCATCGGAGTCATAATGTTTTTATGAGAGAAAATTTCCTTTCTTGCATTGATCCCGCGAAAGATATCTGAATGACTGCAAATGTCCTTATAGAAAAAGTACACCTTTTCATATGGAAGTCATGCTTTGGTTTACATTTTTCTTGTTCCAACTGGGCACTTTTGGACTAGATACTTCCAAAGATACGCCCATGTCCAAATTTTGTGTGGGATCAACCTGGGATTGTCAAAGTCAGTACCTTCAAGGTAGATAAAAGGCTCTAATCCAAGCTCAAAAAAGGCTTTGGCACTGCCTAAAAATGGGATGTTCTCTACGCAAGAGCACTGATTTCCTTTTATTTATCTCTCTGAGCCTTTACTTCCTTTATCTGTGTGTTATTTCACATCCTTTGTTTAACAGTTTTCCCTTTTCGTGAAAAGAAAAATATTGGCGATTTATAACTATACAAGAAAGTGGTGACGGAAAAAAAATATAATAAAATAAAATAAAACCCCTTCGTTCAATATAATTATGACTGTTTAAAACCAAATAAACAAACAAACCAAAACAGAGAAGAGCCTGGCCATAATGTATCTATCGCAAAGTTCATAAAGATGAAACAGTGAAGTGGGCGTCAGAAGTTGAATATAAACTGCAAGACATAATTCTGATGGACTTCTCAGACCCAAGTGAGACAGCTGCGTTGTGGTTTCGTCGCACTGTACTTCCATCTTCAGAAACAGAGATAACCATTATACTGATCCAACCTGCAACAACTGAAAGCCCTAACGGTCTTAAGCGCAGAGTTTGAGTTAGAGCAACCTAATGATTGGCCTGAGATTAGAATATGCAATGATAACCTGCTGTAGAGTGAGAGGTCGCGGCAAGGCTTACACATAAAGATAAGATAATAATCAAGAAAAAGACATCAGCTAAAAAGATAAAGACAAGAAATTGAGATGAATTGGGGAACACTGGTGAGGAAACCAGCAGAAATATCACCTTTATTACCCTCGTGACGAAAAGCACAATTTTAAAAAAAGATCAAGAGGGAGCGGATGAGCATCATGTAGAAGGATTAGAAGTAGACTAAGTGGAGGCAGAAGTTGACGAAATGCAGTAAAGGGAAGGCGGAGGAAAGTGTTTCAGGACAGGCCCAGTTGGCCTCGTTCCGTGGTTTCCTAGACGGCCTTCTTTTAAGCAAAAATAAATAAATAAATAAATAAATAAAAAAGCTTCAGTTTCCCTTCCTGGCCTGTCATTAGTTTTCATTGCTCTTAATTCTCACTTTTTCTACATCCTTCCTCCGTCCCTCACCCTTCTTTCCCCCTTTTCTCTCCTTATCTCTTGCTTGTGCGTCTCTCTGTTTCTCTTTTTTTTCTCTCTCTTTTATGTCTCGCTTTGTGTGACTCTTTTTGTCTCTCTCTCTGCCTGTCTGTCTGTCTGCCTGTCT
This sequence comes from Elysia crispata, assembly GCA_033675545.1. NCBI lineage: Eukaryota > Metazoa > Mollusca > Gastropoda > Plakobranchidae > Elysia > Elysia crispata. Next base: position 387,517 of record JAWDGP010003253.1, on the reverse strand, counting down.
GCCTATCTGACTGTCTGTCTGTCTGTCTGTCCGTCTGTATGTCTGGCTGCCTCTCTCTCTCTCTCTCTCTCTCTCTCTCTCTCTCTCTCTCTCTCTCTCTCTCTCTCTCTCTCTCTCTCTCTCTCTCTCTCTCTCTCTCTCTCTCTCTCTCTCTCTCTCTTTCTTAGGCGGATTCTTCGAAAGATTTTTTGGATAACAGTAAATGTTAACAGTTGCAATCATAAAGCGCAGTTAATTGGAATTTTAAGTGCAAGCAACCCAGATGAGACATGGATCGATATCGATCCAGAGAGCAGACCGGTCTGCGAGAGGATAAACCCGGCAACCCACTAACCTGTACAGTAAGTCTACGCACTCGTAATGCGGAGCCACATTGTCACTAGTGAAAAGCTTCACTGCTGGTGTGATAAAATTACTAATTTGCCTGAAGTTGATTTTGTCTGAGGTCAAGATATTTCATCATCCATAGCAAAGTCAGTTCGTCCTAAGGCTAAAGACAGCCGCTTACTTTCTCTCTCTCTCTCTGTCTCTCTCTGTCTCTCTCTCTCTCTCTCTCTCTCTCTCTCTCTCTGTCTCTCTGTCTCTCTCTGTCTCCCTCTCTCTCTCTCTCTCTCTGTCTCTGTCTCTGTATCTCTCTCCCTCTCTCTCCTCTCTTTCCTCTCTCTTGACTTCAAGTGGCTCCTCTCTTTGCTTGCTGTAACGGTATGGCAGGATCAGCAGCAAGGCTCGGCCTTACGATTTTGAGTTTCATTGCATCATTCGATACATGGATAGGAAGTCATGCACTCGGCGCCATTTCGAATTATTCAGCAACAGTTACTGTTACAGGAAGATCATTTTCTTTAAAAGGCACATTATTATGATTGTCTATTAAGATCAGTCAATGCTAAGTACATAACAAAATGTCAGAAATGACTTATAAAACTAAACCTCTGGTCATAACATAAACTTGGAAACAAAGACTCTGAAGCAGTGAAGGTGAAATCTTGACTGTGTAACTATTTTATTTACTCGAAAAGGCTAACAATTGTAATTAAATCAAGGTTTGACAAACCGCTCCTGAGCGTGCATGCAACTCAATATTGACTTAGTTACTTTATCGTACAGAGCTCTAAGTTCTTACGTATTCTGAAACTGTTTCCGTCGCTAAGATGACGAGCTAAGCTTTTACACTGTGACAGAACTTTTACCCTGTCGCCCAGTCAATCCGTGAAACAACGCAGCCAATCAGCGCAAGCCAATGAATCATGCAATAAAGCGCACCAATAATTATGGTCGCCAGTCGATTTTAGAATTCGTCTTTAATGAAGGATAAGGCTAATTTAGTGTTTGTTTTCTTGGGAGCTGGTTATTTCTCCCCCAAAATAACTACGCAAGTGTACAATGTTTTAGATAATCATAAAGTTGACCAACGCTGACTTGAACACAAATAAAACCAAACCTCCACCGTGCACGTTTCTTTGGACGACCAGAAAGTCCGAGATTTATCACTATCAGGTATTTAAAAAAAAAGTGCAATTTCTGTCGCTTTTAACCCAACATTGTAACGTTATTAATTTCACATCGTAAATACATGTATATAATTTATTTTGAATTAGTGCTCAAGGACAATAATCAGATACCTTCATGCTTTAGATCTTTCAAATAAAACAGGAAAGATATTAAGCATAATTATAGAGAAGATAATGTATAAGAATGTTTTTTTTTTTTTATTCAAAAGAAACAAAATGCCAGAAGACTCACGATTCTTTATCTGTGAAGTTGCTTGCGCCATCCATCTCCATAGCGTGATGTAATTTTAGGATGAGAATCAAAGCCTATAAGTAAGTCTACTATCTTGGACTTTCAACTTGAAGGAAAACAAAAGAAGAAATAATTGATGAAAGGATGAACTGGAATCGCTAACAAGTCAAATGAACTGAGATTAGATTTCACAATGGAAGCTGAGTGCCCACTCGCAGCTGATTGTGACTGCGACTGGTTTTACTCAAACCTAGATCTATATAATCATCTCTGCTCGCCACTAATAGCGGGGTTTAGCCTAGACTCATTAAATAATTCATGCAATAAGACGCTTCCTATCAAAACAACACAATCACCCCGCGAAATCTTCATCAAGAGGGTGAGAGATAATCGAGCTCCTGACAAAAGAGATTGAATGACACGCGAGCAGAAGAAGGGGCGGGGCAAGGCGTCAGTCAAACTAGCTAACTCGCGTGGTAGGCGGGGCCAAAGTAACGGTGCTGCAGACTAGGGAATCTGTGCTGTAGGCTGGATTGGTCTGCTGAGCTGATCGACTCGACGCATCAGTTGTGCTAGGCAGATCTTGGATGGCAAAGGAGAGGAGAGAGAGAGAGAGAGAGAGAGAGAGAGAGAGAGAGAGAGAGAGAGAGAGAGAGAGAGAGAGAGAGAGAGAGAGAGAGAGAGAGAGAGAGAATTTTACACAAGTTCAGTTACTCTTTGGACTATCAGAGCTTTTCGTAACAAGATGATGATGATGGCTGCATTCAGAATTCAATAATGTTCATTGCAAAAGGAGCGCTACAAACATATTAGATTCCGCTATGTTATGATAATTGTGAGGTGGAAGATACTCTTGAAATAGCAGAGGCCGCAGCAGGAGCAGAACAAAAGAAGATGATGATAATGATGATCATGGTGGCGACTGTTAAACTGTTCAAGAGGATGGTGGTGGTGGTATAGGGATTGATTTAAAGCAAAAGTCATCGAATCGCACTAACTTAAAAAAACATGGGAATGCAAAGGAAAAATTAAAGTAACTTTCGACTAAAGTCTAGATGGACTTTCACTGGGCTGCCACCAGCTACAGTATCGTAGCAACTGGTGTGTTTCTTGGTATTTAAGCAGCATTATCTCACTTCAGATACGTAAGAAAAGGATACTCGATTTGGAGCTGTCTGTTCAATGGTTTATTAAATTTTGTATCCTTCTCCTCCTCCCCGCTCCCCCCTTTTTCATTTTTCTCTGACTGCGGCGCTGCTGCAAGTGAGTTTATCGTCTGCCTATCGTCCTATCTGTCCGACTGGTTTTTGCTCTTTTCTTTCCTCTCTTCTATTTTTCTACTTTGTTGTGCCACTCTATTTTCACCGCTTTAGACATTTTTTTACATTAAAATGTCTCCGTTCTAGCTCGGCGGTGTATACTATATCTGTGTGTGACTAATGCCTCCTGATACTGTTCCTATCCGAGATTTCTTTGTCTATTCTATTTGGCTGTTAGTTCTGCCCTCTACGGCTGCACCTAATTGAGATCAACACCGACAGGTCGCCGCAGTGCGGCTAGCCGTTGTATCAGGTGATGTCCTGAAAAACTCTTCAATTTTTATATATTAACTTTTATGTTTTTTTCGCAGTTTGTCCTTGATTGATAATTGCATTTTGAAACTTGGTATAGATATTTTGTTTTGATCAAAATAATGTTACAGAAAGTATCTAATGACATAATTATATAAAATAAAGGAGCCCTCTATCCCCATGTTGTGCCCATCACAAGTCTAAAACTAAAAACCAGGCAATTAAAGGATTTGAAACTATAAGCTACGGCTTTCACCAGGTAACTTCTACCGATCCTTCTGTTTATATCAGAAAATTGAACAAGGACCCCGGACCCAGAAAGTCTTGGGCGTCCAACTCCAAGGTTTGTTAGGATGAACATGACTCGCGTGCGGCGACTAAAAACGCTTCAAAGACACGACTTAGGCAAGCAAAGACTAAGCTGATCTATAAAATGTTTAAAAATGTGTCATTGGTTGGCGACGTACTACTTACTATTCGCAACTGGACTAGACATAGCATGCGCCCTACTTCCTCGGCTCGTGCCAACATTGTGTAAGAATTTCACCGTGATTTCAGGACACCAAGTTGGCGAACCTTTCGTTGAGATGAAGAGTGCGGCGCGGATTAGCACGAGCTATGACTGCCGTGACAGTAACAAAACAAGGCAGCCACATCCTGCTGTGGGACCGAACAACCAGACAATAGTTTTATTTACCGACAGAACATACTCAGTTATTCTGATTCTTGGATTCGTTAGTTCCCATTGAGAAAATGCTGTAACATAGCAATCTGTAGGTCGTAAACCAATGACGCACAGTTATCTAACTTACTTCGTAGTAATGTTAGAAGTTATAGTTCGAAAACGTTATAAAGGCTGGTTTCCTTTGTCCTTCCATAGTTCATGATACGGCGAAAATTTTTTTTGTCTGTTTTGTAAACTTTTGGGGTGAGGTTGTCTTCAGACTCAAGTCAGGACTGGTAGTTGGCGCTGCTGAAAATAGCGTCCCAATAAACTATTGGATGCGTATTAAGTCTGATTGGATAATTTCCCTCAGTCTTACAAAATTGTCTCCAGTATAAAAAAAATTATCAAGATTGTTCACCAGGTCTTCGTGGTTATCCAAGCTGGCTTTTTTTTTTTTTTTTTTTTTTTGGTTCACCAATAAAAATTGTAGGCTCGAGATAAATCTTACTGAAAGACAAGTTTTGATAAGATTTTTAGTTTGTTTCAAGGTCCCTTATTATTTATTAGTAGCAACTTTATGATATACACCGGTTTTCTGTGAAGCCAAAAAAAGGGCTGGTAAAATGGGATCCGGCACCATTTATCAGAATGACGGTCTAGTCGAGTATCGAACCACGACCTTCACCAATGCAAGGGCTACACTCTAGCACTGAGCTGCTCTCTGCAGCGACATTCTTTTGGCTTATCATTGTTTTGACGAGACAAGAACAGTGTTCTGTAGCTTAAGCTTAAAAAAAAGTCTTTTCACTCTCTTTCTATTTTTCTTTTGGCAAAATAGGTTTTGATAACACTGAATTTATTATTTTCTTTTCAAGTCATTATTTAGGACACTATAATTATTGTACTTTTCTGAAATATATCAGATTATGCCTAGCTTGTGTCATAACTTATCTGCATAAATGTGCAATGAAATGTAAAAAAAAGAACAACAAAAAAAAAAACGTTGTCTAGAACCGCAAAACTTTCAATAGAAAACCTGTTTAACTTTGCAAGACATTATGTCAAAAGTGCTTTAAGGTAACAATTGTCATTCTAACAACACAATCTCGCTTAATTCTTCTTCTAATTTGATTGTTTGACACTCTTATTCTTCCAAGCTTATAATCCATGGTCGGTCTGGGCTTGAAATTCCTGCTGTGTAGTTTCTTCGGTGAAAACACGACTGGAATACAGAGAATTATATGAAATCAATATGCATCGTTCTGATAAACAAGAAAATTCTTAGGTGTCCCTTCAAGGGAAGTGGAAGTCGGAACATGTCGGAAGTCTATTCCTTTGTTCTTGTCAGTCTTGTGTAAAAACTAATGTTTTTGGTGTCCAATGGCATCTAGTCCACAATATTTTTTAAAATCTTTACAATACCGCAACATACCAGTTTATTACAGTGAAGGGTTTCAATTTAGTTGCTTTGACTATCAGATTGTCTCTAAATGTAAAAAAGACTGAATGTATGGTAGTATCTAAGAAGAAAAACAATCCAGAATGCAAGCTTTTTAGCAAGGGAGAACAAATCAGGCAAATACAGAAATTCAAATACCTAGGATATACATTGATATCTGAATGCAGGACTGAAATTAAGAAGAGAATAGCCATTGCAAAGGCTTCTTTCCAAAAAATGAGCACCATTCTTAAAAATAGAAATATATCATTTTCAACCAAATAGAGAGTTTTGAAAACATATGTGTGGTCTATACTTTTATATGGATGCGAAACTTGGACAATAACTGCAGAAACCAAGAAAAATTTAGAGGCAGCGGAAATGTGGTTCTACAGGAGAATGGTAAGAATATCATGGAAAGAAAAGAGGACAAATGAATCTATATTACAAGAAACGAACCAAGAGAGATCCCTCATAAACACAATAAGGAAAAGGCAACTGAAATTTTTAGGACACATATGTCGCCATAAGTGACTGGCATTTTTATCTCTTACAGGCAAGATAGAAGGTACAAGAAGCAAAGGTAGACAAAGGATTACATTTCTTGATAGCTTGAGCTCTTTTGTGACAGGAAACAACAAAGACAACATAGCCTTACTGCGGATGACGGAAGATAGGGGCAGGTGAAGAATCATGATCGCCGATGTCTGTTCCAGACAGGGCATTTGAGAGAGAGAGAGATCTAACTACTCACCGTTTTCTCTCTCTTTTTATCTCTCTAATCTCTATGTATCTCACCCTGCAGCAGCTCTAGATCGCCTCGGTCTAGCTCAAGAACGGCCATGAACGAATTCGGCCTATAAAGCTCAGGATGTCTCATCGCCATATTAACCAATTAATTAATCCACTTACCAATAACGTTAATTCGGGGTGAGCAAAATTTTGTCTCTTAGGTAGTCATCGTTAATCCCTGATCTGTACTTGGGGATCATGCTGAAATGACTATGTCAATATGATGGGAAAAAAGTTCAACGCGTTTTCTCTTCTGGTTAAAGACACTTCAACTAGCATTCCTATCACCAGTTACTAACCGTAAGCGTCTGAAGTGTATTCTCATAATAACGCGAAATCTAGCTGTCAGTTTCTATTCCGGCCTCTCTGACAACCCATGGTGTGTAACAACTTCAATGCACTTCAATAACTGGGCAAAAAATGGAAAAAAAATTCCTGGTTGACCCACTAACAATATAAACACAAATTCCTATTATTTTACTGCTTGAAATAGATTTTTAATTGTTTGAAAACATGATGTCTAATTTCTCATTGGTTAGGTTCTAGTGATAAGCCTGCTGTCACAATTCTGGGCTTAGAACGTCATACTCCCAAACTGGGAAACGTAGAAGAGAGTCACAGTTTTCAGCGACAACACTCATAGTACTGAATCCATGAAGAGCCTTTCTTTTCAAAATGTTTTCTTAAAACAGAATTTTAGATCCTTTGGAACAACAGTACTAATGCAAGAAAAGATGGGGTTGATGACGAGAACCTATATAATTATTATCTCTTTTATTATCAATCGTTACTATTTCTTTATTTTTTTTTTTTTTTTGGAAAGTATTCTCGCTTTTAGCACGCCCAGGTACCTTTAGATTTTCTCTAAGTTGACGTCGAGCCTCTTACAGATTTGAACCTTAACTTTTGGAATCCATTCTTGATTCTAGGCTTAACTTTGCAGTTTGTTTTTATTCAGTAAAAGGCTGACTCAAGATTTTTTTGAAAAAAAAATAATGTATTTGAAGTGGAGCTTGAAATCCATAGCGATAAATGAAAATAAGATTCTCAATAACATATCAAGAGGAATCGAATTTCAAAGAGTGATTCTGATCTCTGCTTTAAAGTTTTGTTTTGGCATCTGCATTCACTAAAGTTTTGTTTTGGCATCTGCATTCACTAAAGTTTTGTTTTGGCATCTGCAGTCACTAAAGTTTTGTTTTGGCATCTGCATTCACTAAAGTTTTGTTTTGGCATCTGCATTCACTAAAGTTTTGTTTTGGCATCTGCATTCACTAAAGTTTTGTTTTGTCATCTGTATTAACTC